>JAXIVH010000016.1:4117247-4137247 GCA_036785325.1 Urophycis tenuis | reverse complement strand
GTAATAAATGTGCGAGCGAGTCAACAGAGAGGAGGAACCTTCATTCGTCTCATCGGACGGCATTCCATATGGCCCCGGACAAATAGAAGCGCTCTAATTGTCTGTGAGAGGATTGCGCAGGCCAGAGTCATAAGAGAGACCCGCCCACTATGAAGCCTGTACAAGCCACATGATGCTCTGTTATACACAGAGACATTTGTACACATCAAAGAAATCCCTTATCATTGAGTGCAGCAACTGATCCATGTATATATATATATATAAAGATACACTGAAGCAAAGGCTTCCCTACTTCTTCAGCAGAAGGTGTTTGTGAGGAGGCCACTGGAGGAGACGTGTGTGTGAGGCGGTGTGGGGCCCAGACGTCTAGATCCTGGCCAGCAGAGCCAGAGGGACGGGCGTGTTCTCTAAAGCGTCTGTTTGTGGTGCACACTGTTGTGTCTGAAGTCTGTGCTCTTTGGACCACCTGATCCCCACTGCCGCCACACACACAGACACACACACACACACACACACACACACACACAGACACACACACACACACACACACACACACACACACACAGACACACACACACACACACACACACACACACACAGACACACACACACACACACACACACACACAACCACCTCAGACCCCTATCCATCACACACACACACACATACACACACACACACACACACACACCCACACACACACACACACATGCAGCCATGCAACACACATACACACACACACACGCACACAAACAGTCATGCACACATACACATGGACAGTTGTGCACACAAGGGCAGAAACACACACGCAAAGACACGCATGTATGCACACACTTAAACACACATGCTTGTTCACAGACACACACACACGCAAACACATACAAACACACACAGAATGCACCGGCGCTGTCCTTATATACTGTAGTTCTATGGTGTGAACACATACACACACGCACACACACACCCACGCACACACATGCACCCACATGCACACACACACACATACACACATACACACATACACACACACACACACACACACCCACACCCACCCACACCCACACGCACACACCCACACGCACACACACACACGCACACACGTGTACAGAGGGCTCTTCCAGCTGATGCTGCACTTCTCGCCGGCCCCGCTGACTGGGGGACGGGCAGCAGCTGCACACGGCCGCGGTGCTGCTTCTCATGAAGGGCCTTATCAGGCTCACGTTAAGCCCTCCACTGCCAGCAGAAACCCATCGACGAAGAAACACTGCGTGTTTCTTTGTCGTCGCCACCGCCGGCTGGTGATCACGTAATGGGCGACTGGGTGACTTTGTTATTATCCACAGTGTAGTATTTTACCTTCTTCTTCTGTGAGCAGTTCTGAAATAGCTAATAGGATGCCCTCCCCCCCCCCCCCCCGTTCCCTGTTCCCCGGACAGATGAGGACGTCCCCCTACGTGTCCGATCGGACGGCCGTGAGAGACGCTGCTCGGCTCTTCTGAAGGAGAATAATCTCCCACACACTTTCTATTTCTAGGTCAAAGATTCCCATGGGGTGCTGGAACCAAGCTGAAGAAAAACACACACACACACATGCGCATACACACGTATATGCACACACGGGCGCGCACACACACACATATACCCACACACACACACTTTCTTGCGTTCTCTCTCTCTCTCGTCTTTCTTGCACCTCACATCTCACACACATCTCACGATGATTACACACATCCACACTCACTCTCCCACATTCTCATCTGCACACATTCCCCTCACAAACACACGTTCTGATACACGCAGACAAACAGGTTGATGCCACGCACTCTCCATCCCTGTGGCTCTGACGAGCCACCGCTGTAGCAATCGCACAAAAAGCGGCTTCACATCTGGGCAGCCATTACTCCATCACGTCACATGACATCACAAGACGTCATGTGACATGGAAGCCTTCTACGGTGGGAAGGCCCTCCTCATACCTGCGGTAGACCAGGCAGGGCGTGTTGTTGAGCCTCCGGTCCGACTTGTACCTCCGGAAGTCCTCCCAGCCGTCCTTCAGCGCCGTGAGGCCCAGGATCACGCAGATGGGGATGAGCGCCACCTCCGGCTGGAAGGCGTTGACCACGGGGACGAAGTTGAGCACGGCCAGGCCCACGAAGTACACGTTGGCCCAGCGCTGGAACTGCTCGTAGAGGTTGAGCGGCAGGAAGGTCAGCAGCGTGTACTTGGTGGTTCGGACGGCGTTCCCGGGGAAGAAGCGGTTGGGCTGGGCGCCGGCGCCGAGCCGGTCGTAGGGCAGGTTGGACTCCAGGGTGCGGAGGTCCTTGCCGCGCTCCCTGGCCCCCTGCAGAGCATCCCTCAGCAGGGCCGCGGGGCTCCTCCACGGCATGGCGGGCCTCCGGTGTTCCTCCTCCGTCTCCTCCTCCTCCTCCTCCTCCTCCTCCTCCTCTTCTCTTTTTCACTTCACCCTCTCAGCAGACTCAGCAGATCCTCGAAGGCCTCATGGCGCTCCGTGGGCTGTGCTACGCTGACTCGCTCCCGGGTGCCATTGTGGTGCTGCCTCGCTGAGTGAGTGCAGGCGTGTGAACGGCCAGAGGTTCGCGGCACCTGACGAGCACACACCTGTGTGTGGTGTGTCGGTAGCACCTCCCCCCCGCGCTCCCCGCCGCCGCCCAGCCAGTTGCATTCCTGGTTGCAGAGTGGCCGAGGCGGAGCCCAAGTGGCCACAGATGATCGACAGAGATCAGCCGAGCAGCTGTTTTGACTGTGGAGTTGTTGGCTCATGTCTTCTAAAAAACGACCCGGCTGGTTTGTTTATCGCTGTTATCGCAGTTCTGTATTTATGTGTCACTTTCATCTGATTGTCACTGACAACGGTCAATGCGAGAAAACATGTTATTTAAATGCAATTCGGCAGTTAGACTCGTTTTTACAACCAATTAGATTTTTTTATATTGGCCATAAACAATAAAGATCTCTCGTGGAATAAAATGCTTTATGATCCAAAGCCTATTTTAAAGGTTACAATAAGGACAGAGCAGACAGAGATAAGAGTTCAACTTAACAACCTGGAACCCCTCGCAGTTAGAGGTGGTGCTTCGGAAAATTGCCTTAAATACTTTGTTCAAATGATCGCCATAAATCTTTGTTTTACAGGGTCATTGTAGCTGTCTGCGTGTGCTTGTGTGTATGCGTGACTTGTGCTCATGCCTGCAGTGTTTTGTCTGTCCGTGTGTATTTTTGAATGTATGTGTGTGTGTGTGTGTGTGTGTGTGTGTGTGTATATGTGTGTGTGTGTGTGTGCGCGTGCGCGTCTGTGTGCGTGTGAAGGATCATTTACTGTGTCTTGCACAGATGGTATGCATGTAGGATACCTTCCATTTCCTCATAATGACATATGCTGTCTTTTCCAGCACAGGCTGTCTAACCTGTTTAAAGAGGCCAGAATCACATAGAGATGCTAATTAATGCCGACTCCATTGGTGAGCCTGCGAGGCCCAGGAATGCCCATAAAGGCGGTGTATCTCGTTGTTCTGATGAGCATATAAAGCCATGGCGGGATACACTTGAGAACACTGGCATAACAAGGCTGCTTTTATCTGCTGCTCGGGCTACCTTACAAAGACACCACTGCCGACCGCAAAAAAATGAAACGTGTTTGTCCCAGGTTGCTGCTTTGGGTGGCAGCTGACGTCGGAAGGCTTACATCCCCCGGGAGGCACAGCGTGTACATCGGTCACATATGTGTTCTGTGTGGACGAGTGTGGATGATGCCAGGCCCACCGTCTCTCCTGCCCAGTCAGCCAGGCCTGACTCATTGAGCACAGTAACCTCACAGTAGCACAGCTGTGATCACACACCTATGTACATACTGACACACAAGTGTACACACACACACACACACGCGTGCACACAGGCACACGTAGATGCACATGCACAGACGCACATGCACGCACGCACTCACGTACACACACACACACAAACACACACACACACACATACACACTCACACACGCACACACACACATACACACTCACACATACACGCACACACACACGCACACACACGCACGCACACACACACACACGCACACACACGCACGCACACACACACGCACGCACACGCACACACACACACACGCACACACACGCACGCACACACACACACACGCACACACACACACATGCACGTACACACACACAAGCACGCACACACACACATACACGCACACACACACACACGCACACACACACAAAAACGCCACAAATGCACGTGGTCGTGCGGACACACCGACACAAGCGCGGCACGTTTTCAAGCGAGCGCGGCGCATCCCTCATTACTCCAGTGACACGCAAACATCACAAAGTAGAAAGTAGAAAGCATCTGTCGGCCGCACCCCCCCCCCAACCCACCCTGAGTTACCCCTCACCGGAGTCATCCTTTGTGAGAAGATGGGGGGCGGGGGGGGAAGGCGAGGAGCGAGAGAGAGAGAGGAGAGAGGACGATTCAGCGCAAACCATCTGTCTCCCGTGAGGAGATAACGCCACAGCCCTTCCTGTGGCGCCGCCAGGGCCCGGCGCTACGCGGCGTGGGTGAGGGGCGTGGCTCTGGTACAGTGAGGGGTGTGGCTCTGGTACGGTGAGGGGCGTGGCTCTAGTGCGTTGAGGGGCGTGGCTCTGGAATGGTGAGGGGCGTGGCTCTGGTGCGGAGAGGGGCGTGGCTCTGGAATGGTGAGGGGCGTGGCCCTGGTGCGGTGAGGGGCGTGGCTCTGGTACGGTGAGGGGCGTGGCTCTGGTACCATGAGGCGCCGGAACCTTCAGGCAAGGTTACCGCGCCGCTCTCTCTGACGGTGGTGCTACTCAGATCGTGGCTCCTCACGTGGGCTTCAAGAGAAACCACACAGACTTCAGCAGAGGAAAGGACACACACACACACACACACACACACACACACAAGCTCGCACGCAAGCACTCACTAATTAAAGGCTGGGTTATGCTTCGTTTATACTTCCGCGTCGACGCGACGCGGGGGGACGGCGGACCCACGGCGGACCCTTTGCGGACCCTTTGCGTCCTCGACGTGCACCTCCCCAAATCCTAGACGCGCATCGAGGCGACGCTGTCTCTACGCCGTCCCAACGCAGCGGCTTTGGCTGTGATTGGTCTGCGAACTACATTGGCTGGAGATCGCTTTTCCGGTTTCCACTCGTAAACACCGCCACGGTGTAAACACAGCCTTGATAAATGCTTCGACTGATTGGCGACAACATATATATATATATATTAAAAAAAAATTTGCCTTCATTTCTGTAAACTTTTTTTAACTCGCTAGTAATCCGTATGTAATAACCAGAATGGTCATTCTGGTCCCTCTACCGGTGTGGCAATGAATTGCATTTCGAGACGTAAACCCCACGCAATCCCTCCGCAGAAGTATGGGCTCATGACGGCGTCCGAGCAACGGCGTGGCCATTGCGTGATCACGACGCAATCCCTACGCAGAAGCATAAACCAGCCTTAAGTGTACAGGCGCTAGACTCTCCTTTCTGAGAGACCCAGCAGGGGGTCTTTGTCTCTGAGTGCTCATAGCACAGGGGTGAGCCAACAAAGACTTTGAACTGTCAAAGACAGTTCAAAGTGGATTGGCCTTCTGGACTTTAAAAAAAGGCTAATGGTTCATCATGCTGTCACCCTATGTGGGGACACCCTGGAGCAAGACAACCCACTACCTTTACCTGTTTTACCTGTATCCATATTCAGAGGGATGCCTTTTATGAATGACTCAAATCAATAATTGAATACATCAATGTAATGTGATTAAAGGTACAGTTGTTGTTTTTTTTTGTTTGGATCCACAAAAGATTCCGATGCCCAGCAGAATCGGTCAAGGTCGTGACCCATGACCCGTGCTGTTCTGGCTGTGGGCTTGACCCATGACCCCTGCTGTTCTGGCCGTGGTGGGGACCCCGGGGATCCCTGCTGTTCTGGTCAGGCAGGTTGGTGGAGAGCTACTTGGGCTGAGGCTCTTGAGTGTGTGTTGAGTTTGTTTTTCAGCAGCGAGGACAAGGGAAGGTATGTGAGCTTTACTTCCACTCGACTGTATGAATGGTCTGCACTTTCAGGGGGAATGTAGAACATGTGCTGCTGCATCACGGTAGACTGCCCATGGCGCTGTGGTCTCAGGTTACGTCAGAGTCAGGGACCGTTTTCTTGACCCATTGCACACACCTGTCTTCTCTTCCTTCCTTCTTCCTTCTTTCTATTATTTGTTTTTTCATTATTGTTTTTCTTCCATTCACTCTCCCTGTGTTTTTTTTTTCTTTCACCCACATCTATCTCTGTATTCTCCTGTACTCTGAGTGTCTGGTCCAGGTACTGTCTGGTCCAGGTACTGTCTGGTCCCAGGTACTGTCTGGTCCCAGGTACTGTCTGGTACCCACAGTACTGTCTGGTACCGGCAGTGTCTGGTCCCAGGTACTGTCTGGTCCCAGGTACTGTCTGGTACCGGCAGTGTCTGGTCCCAAGTAGTGTCTGGTCCCAGGTACTGTATGGTCCCAGGCAGTGTCTGGTCCAGGTACTGTCTGCAGGACAATGCTGAGGATGTTCTACGAGTCTGTGGTTGCCAGTGCGATCTTCTTCGCTGTCACATGTTGGGGCCTTGGGATGAGGGTTGCGGACACTAACAGACTTAATAGACTCATCAAGAGGGCTGGTGATGTAGTGGGGGAGGAATTGGACACTCTGACTACCGTGGCAGATAGGAGGATGCTGTCCAGGCTACAGACTATCATGGACAATGCCTCTCACCCTCTCTTTTCCACCCTGGCTCAGCGGAGGAGTACCTTCAGCAGAAGACTCCTCTCACCCAGATGCACCACAGAGCGACATAGGAAATCATTCCTGCCTGTGGTCATCAAACTTTACAATTTGTCACTGTCATCTGCATAATAGGCATTTCACTACTGGTCATCTCTCTGCACAACTGGTTGTACAAAAATCCGACATGCTACATCCTTGTGTATGCTATTACCTCGTAGCGTATGCCTGGATGCATGTACATTTATGTATATTATCATTTCTTTATGTACATTTTTGTATATTTTATGACATATGTTTATATTTTTACATAGGTTTATATTTTTATTTTTACATAGGTTTATATATTTATATATTCTAACACTCTACTATACGTAGTGTCCTCTTTTTTCTCCTGGAGTGAAGGCAATTTCCCTCAGGGATCAATAAAGTATGTCTGTCTGTCTGTCTGTCTGTCTGTCTGTCTGTCTGGTCCTGGCAGTGTCTGGTGCCAGGTACTGTCTGGTCCTGACAGTGTCTGGTCCAGGTACTGTCTGGTCCCAGGTACTGTCTGGTCCCATGTACTGCCTGGTCCCAGGTACTGTCTGGTCCCAGGTACTGTCTGGTCCAGGTACTGTATGGTCCGAGGTACTGTCTGATCCTGGCAGTGTCTGGTCCTGACAGTGTCTGGTCCTGACAGTGTCTGGTCCCAGGTACTGTCTGGTCCCAGGTTACTGTCTGGTCCATGTACTGTCTGGTACGGGCAGTGTCTGGTCCATGTACTGTCTGGTACGGGCAGTGTCTGGTCCAGGTACTGTATGGTCCCAGGTACTGTCTGGTCCCAGGTAGTGTCTGGTCCTGACAGTGTCTGGTCCCAGGTACTGTCTGGTACCCACAGTACTGTCTGGTACTGGCAGTGTCTGGTCCCGGGTACTGTCTGGTCCCAGGTACTGTCTGGTCCCAGGTAGTGTCTGGTCCCGGGTACTGTCTGGTCCCAGGTACTGTCTGGTCCCGGGTACTGTCTGGTCCCAGGTACTGTCTGGTCCCAGGTAGTGTCTGGTCCCGGGTACTGTCTGGTCCCAGGTACTGTCTGGTCCCGGGTACTGTCTGGTCCCAGGTACTGTCTGGTCCCAGGTACTGGCCATGAGGGTCTCCAGTGGGATAACACAGGTCCATTCTTCCACACAATACGAGTGAGCAGGTCTTCCCCAGTGTGTCGCCTCATGTGAATGAAAGAAATGGGAGATAAGGGAGATTAAGCACACATGTCTCCCTGTGCCCAAACAAGACATGCACACACACACACACACACACACACACACACACACACACCCAGGCCCTGAGACAGCGGTGCGAGGCGCAGGTAGGGCCATCTGTACTGGCTGTACCTCTTTGTCACCGTGACGTTATCTGCTTTAAGTCTTGTTGTGCTACCGTGGCTCTAAAGGGGTCCTCCTTATCAAACACAGCACAACTGCACATTTACAGCACGGCCCCGCCACAACGCGATCCCCATGAAAACACTCATCCTTCCTGCCCTACCTACTATGTTCAGGCTGTTTGGTGATGGGACCACAGACAGGAAGTGAACAGAAGGGAATTAGTGACAGATGTTTGGCAGTTGGTCGTTGTGTCGAGTGATGGAATGCAGAGTTAGGTCAAGGAAGGATGTCTCTCTCTCCCTCTCCTTCTGTGCCTCCCTTCTGTCTCTCTATCTCTCTCTGTCTCTCTAACTCTCTACATCTCTTGATCTCTCATGTTTATTTCCTCCTCCGCATCCTCCTCCCCCTCCTCCTCTTCCTCCGCGTCTTTCATGAGGCAGGCTCTCTGGTCTTGTGGATCCGGTGGAGAACCACCACCACCACCACCTCCACCACCTCCACCACCACCACCACCACCACCTCCACCACCATCACCACCACCTCCACCACCATCACCATCACCACCTCCACCACCATCACCACCTCCACCACCACCACCACCACCTCTACTACTAACACCTCCACCACCACCACCATCACCACCACCACCTCCACCACCACCACCACCACCACCATCACCATCACCACCCCCACCACCTCCACCACCACCACCACCTCCACCACCATCACCACCTCCACCACCATCACCACCACCACCTCCACCACCATCACCACCTCCACCAACGCCACAGTGTGTCCGGAGAGTGGCCCTGAAAACGCACGCCTCCCTGCCTTTATGTGCCCTGAGGCCGGGCTTCACCAACGCTAGGCTGCGCTTCGCGCGGCCAGGCTCTTCGTCTGGGATGGGCAGAACCCCCCCCCCCCCCACCCACCCAGTCCTCTCATCGCTGGGCAGCGCTGTCCTGGCTACAGCCTGTGACAGGGGGCTCTCCACTGCTCTGGCCTCAGGACCCATATGTGTCATTACTCATTAAGTCAGGACTCAAAAAATAAAGAATGTATGTGTAAAGAGCGCAGTAATCAACAGGCCTTTGTGTAGTGTTTTGAGCATGCGATTGAGGCGTTGAATTCAGTGAAACAGCAAGCCGTTGAGATGCGAGGTAACGTCGCGACACTCGTTAGTTCACGGGTTCCCGCTTCGAAGGATTACAGTGTGTGTCACAGGCTCTGGGACCCAGTCAGAACGCCACCACGACCCACTTATGAGTCGCGACCCCGCAGTGGAGAACCACGGGCCAACGCTGACCCACCACAGCAGTCACGGCCACCAACGGGGCAAACCCCCGCTCCACCTTTGGCCAGCACCACCCGCACACCGGGTGGTGGTCGACTGCTCCGTCTCTGCTCTGTGATCCGCAGGCAAGAGCCGCTCACCGCCACTTCCCATTTTTTCGACCAATCACGCGCTCGCCGTCTCACGCTGGAGCAGTGGGTCATCACGGGGAGATCGCCGCCAGGCTCCGCCCCCTCGCGAGGTGTCACTCTGCAGCGCAGCCCCAAATATAAAACACTAACACACAGAAAAGAACCACACAGATATTCAAGCCCGCGTATTCGTAAAGGACGTGATAGGCTGAATTGAGTTTTAATTGAATTTAGATACATCTTCGTAATTTGCTGACAATCATTACACAAGATATGTACAATAAGTCATTATGAAATATTACAATTGGAATTTACAGGATCTTTGTACAAAATATGCTGACAATGGGTTGCCACTTAAGAGCTGGGTCCATGTAAAGTCATTTCTTGAGAACAAAAACGTTGACCCGTTAATGACTGAGAGGGAGCGTCTGGAAGTGTTTCTGTTTCACCCAGTAGAGGCTTTTAGAGTCCATCAAAAGGAAAGAAAAAACGAAGAAAGGAAAGATATAGTCCAAAAAAGTACAGGGTCAGTAATATTGTGATACTTGTTTTTTTTTTTTTTTTCTTCCTATAATGTTTTTTTTTTTTCGTTTACTCAATGAAATATTTGTATCTGTTAGATAACTGCAAAAACACCAAGAGAGAGAGAGAGAGAGAGAGAGACCCATTTGGATAGAATAAATCCGTAGTATGTACACAAATCACCAGTATAGATTTTTTTATAAAAATGAACTTCTTTAAATTCTTTCTTTAAACATGATGCAACGTCGTCTACGTGAACCCTAATCACAATGGAATGCGTCTCCGCTCTACCATTCAGCTCTACCACTCAGCTCTACCATTCAGCTCTACCCATGACCATGATGTGGATTACCATATTTATGCAGCAACTTTCATTGCGATTAAAAAGTTTGAACTCAACTCGGCCCGGCCGGCGACCGCGTCCGGCGGGGGTTAAAGCCGCGGCCTCTTGGCCCCGGGGAGCCCCCCGCTGGGCGCCACGAGAAGCACGCGGCGTTGGGGGGGGGGGGTGTAGGGATAAACACGATGTTGTTGTTGTGGTTGTTGTTGTTGTTTTTTTTCCCCCGTCGTTTTTTTTTCTTTTTTTCTTCTGGGCTTGGTGGAATGGAGCCTGGAGTGTGTGTGAGTGCCACAGAATGGGGTGTCATGTTGCCAAAGCGTCCGGGTTCCACGGTTCTCCCTCCACTCGTTCCACCGCCACCACACCTCCCAGGAGAGTCCCGGGACCGTCGGGTCTTCGGTCTCCACCCCCCCCCCCCCCCCTCCCCCACCCCCCCCCTCCCCCCGCCGGTCGGTCCCCGGGCCGGAAATCAAAAAGGAAGCTTACGGTATTCGGTGCCACTAGAAGGTCCATATAGAAATGTGCAGAAAATAGAGCACCCGTGGGTGACTGACCACACAGCCAAACACCCCAACCCTGCTCCCACAACCCCCCCCCCCCCTCCCCCACCCCCCCAACACACACACACACACACACGCACACACACACACACAAACAAACCCCCAGTGAACCAAAGTAAGTCGTGGCAATGAGTGTCAGAGAGTGGGAAACATGGGTGGCGCATATTGCTAGACAGAATAAATTCAACTAGTAAAATCAAAATGCTTTGCGCTAGATCATTATGATTGAGATGCAAATGAAATAAAACGTAGGCATGCTTTTAAAGGATGTTTTTGATATACAGTAATTATAGGAAAATAGTCTATCAAGGATGACTCCTTTAAAATCATCGCTAAAGCTTTCCCAGGATGCAGACAGCTCGGCTACGAAGTAAATAGATACACTAAACAAAACAAATCCTTAAAGTATATGCAAACACAAGCATAAATATTTGATCCACAGAGAGTAAGCTACGAATGACAAATATTAGTGGTATATTGAAATTCTGGAACAGGCACCAATGTCTCTGTCAGTGTTGGTCAGCCGTCCTGTTGTCCGATCCCAGCGAGGTCGCCGCGACGACCCCCAGCGCGCGGGGCGCCGTCTCCGCTCGCCCCCCCGCGCGTTCTCGTCACGTTTTTTTTCCCCCCGTAACGGGAATCGGCAGAAAAGTAGGTGCACTGTTTCTCTCGCTCGCCCGCTCTCTCTCTCTCTCTCTCTCACCCGCTCTCTCTCACACCTCACCCATCACGTCACGCGACTCTCTCTCTCTCTCTCTATGTCACTCTCCACGCACGCCACACGCACGCCTCGCTTGTACCTCTCCTCCTCCCCACCAACCCCCCCCGCCGCCCCCTCCCCCCCCCTCCACCAAAACCCCTCCCAACGCCACCACGACCTCGACGGTCGCTCCTCCTCCTCCTCCTCCTCCAGGGGGGGGAGGGGGAGGGGGGGAGGGGCTGGGCGGGGGTTTAGTGGACGTAGTACAGCCAGTACACCACGTTGAAGAAGGAGAAGACGGTGGGGAAGATCATTCGGGACCACTTGTCGATAGAGTTCACGTCCGACAGGTCGGGGATGTTGACCTTGAGCTGGGAGGCCCGCCTCCGTAGGCGGGACTTCTTCTGGGCGTGGCGCTCCAGCGCGCTGTGCCCATAGTTCTGGCGGGCCATGGCGGCGCGGCGGTACTGCAGCGTGGAGCTGTCGTACGCCAGCATGGTGTTGCGGGGGTCCCCGGGAGCCCCGCCCAGGCCCCGGGACAGGTCGCCCGCGGCGCCCATCTCGTTCTTCATCTCCAGGGTGCTGAAGAGGATGTTGTCGTCGGGGTTCATCTGTGGGGGGCGTGGTGCCGGGGGTGCGAGGGGGAGGAGGAGGAGGGGGGGGGTTGGGGGTGGGGAGGGGGAGGGGGGGGGGCGGGGGGAGAGACAAGACATTGGGGTGATGTGAGGGAGGGGGGTGTCCGTTTGGGAGGCGTGTCACATGACACGTCACATGACTTGCACTCTCGGAAGGGTTTCATACAACGTCGGTCAACAACTAAAAACAATGGGATGCTTCAGTGAAGTAAGCAAAATGAGCAAATGTTTGACTTATTAGTCTACAGTGCTGAGTGAAAATTAATGGGTTCATGAATCATCCTCTGAGAGTCAGATGATTGTGCAACAGAAAAACTATGAGGTCACATTCCTGCGTTAGTACAAACTTGTTCTCATGACAAATCTTCATTGTTTTTTTCAGAATTTCAACCGGGAAGGTTAAAATTCTCTTCTCAAAAAACAAGCAGAATAAATAAAGGTAAACGAAAACAGAAAGAAATAATGTGGGAGGACGAGGCTGGAGGTAGTAGCAAGGACTTTAAATAAGATGGAGGAAAGGTCAAAGGTTGGCGGCGGGGCTAGGAAATCATTGTGAAGTGATTCGGACCAACACTTCTTCATCCATGGCCTGACATTTGAGGGAGACAACTTCTTCCATCAATTCCTTTATCTGCAACCTATGAATTTTGGTTCTCATCTATAAAAAACAAATTCCCTTTAAAATATGTATTGGCATTATGTTTGACACAATGTACAGTATGATGAAACCAGTATATGATCTGTGCTGAAGTGCTTGACTGGGAGGTTATAATTTAGTTTAGTTTTGCAGGGGAGGAGGAAAAGGTCAGATTCAGGTGGTCTTTCCTCCAAAGTGAGGCTAAGCAATGAATTTCGTACAAATTAATTTAGAAATTATGTTTTTGGTTTTCAAATTGAGAAAATGATCAGCATTAATTGTTTTCCACTTAGAGAATGTGACAGTCTAAAAAGCTTAGCAGCTTCTTTTTTTTTGGTTGAAATGTTTATGCTATTTTCAGATCTATCAACCATGCCTCGTTAATTAAAAAAATGGAACATGTTGCAAACCTGTTCGCAGTCTAACGTTGTCGAATCAAAGCGCTAAAATATGTCTGTCAGGAAAATGCATGAAGAGCAAACCAAGAGAGGGTAGAAACACAATGGTGGGAGTGATGATCAAAGTTACTGCATAAAAACTCTACAGAAATCAAAGAAAGGCACACAAACTACAGCATTGTCCTCTGATCTATATCGATTCAGATGGATTGATTAAACCTCCGGTACCTTATTTCTCTGCTCGCCTAGTCCTAATGCAGCATCGTCCACAAAGATGGGATCCCACATCGAGTCATACGCGTCAATTTCCCTCTGTTTCATTCTGGCATACAGAGCATCATCTCTCTGAACTACATTTCCCACCAGCCACTGCAAGCATACAAAATCAGCACTGTTACTTAGTGGGAGTCGTAGCTTGCCACACGCAGGAAGAACAAATGGGCGGGCTGGGTGTGGTTGCGGCTAACTGAGACAGCCCGGCACATGTGATGTGGAAGGGGGCCCGCGACGTGGGCCAGCGCTGCCTCTCGAGACACACAGAAATAAAGAGATCAAACATGAGTGTGTGTGTATGTGTATGCGTGTGTGTGCGCGCTGCCTCTGCATTCGCTCTGTACAAATTATCAGCTTCCGGTACTTTCCAACGTCGTCGCAATGAAGCCGCGGTGGGAAAGCACGGGGCTGACGACGCGAGCGGGCGACGCGAGAACAGCACTGAGCCGGTCGAGAGAGAGAGAGAGAAGGAGAGAGAGAGAGAGATGAAGCACGCCAATCGACCACATGATCACCTCGCGCCTCCCCCCCCCCCCTCCCCCAGCCCCCCCCGTGACACCACTGCCTCGCCGCCGCTGCGCCGCCACCACACACACACAGAGCATCACAACCCCCCCCCCCGCCCCGCCCCTCCCCTCCCCCACCAGGTAGACCGCATCAACAGAACGGCGCCCGTCTCCCCCGTACCTTGTTGGGGTCGGGCCTCAGCTTCTCGTTATTGGCGGTGGCCGCCTTCTCAGCCGCCTTCTTCTGGCGCTGCGGCCCCCGGCCAAAGAAGATGTAGTTGACGAAGGCGTACTCCAGTAGCGCCAGGAAGACAAACACAAAGCAGCCCATCAGGTACATGTCTATAGCCTTCACATAGGGGATCTTGGGCAGCGTCTCCCGCAGGTGGGTGTTGATGGTGGTCATGGTCAGCACCGTGGTGATCCCTGAAGATCAGTGGAGGGAGGTTTAGATCTTCCCACGCCAACGAACACGTTCACACACACACACACACACACACACATGAGGACCCGATGAGCCCGGATCACTGGTTTGGAAGCAGCTGGGAATAACGGTGTTGTGCGGTTATTCAGGTGGCGTTCCGTCCGGGCGACGGCCGTCCGCGCGCTTTCCAAAACCCGGAGGCAGGTGTGGATCTTTGGTCTTTGATTCGGGAGAGGCCGAGCTGTCACGGTTTAGGACAAAATCAAGCATGCGGAGCCCATGTGGAAAAAAAATCGCCCCTCCCCACACACACACACACAGACACACACAGACACACACAGACAGACGCAGCCAAACCATAGGAGAGCGGAGTGCACACTGTGTTTGTGACATGGACACCTCCTGAATGTAAAAGACAGCGCTACGAGGGCCTGAGAACCGCGGTCGTACGCGGGACACAACCTATGGGTCCGGCAGAAGAGCAGCCGCTCGGACCATCTGCCGTTAGTCACAGCACGATTCACCTGCTCTTCAGGACACACACACGCACGCGGGCGCTGCGTTTGATACATTAGTCATCTGCATGCACAATCTGCATTTGGTCAGATTCACACGTTCTTATAAATAACTCCAAAGCCGGCAGCAGCAGCAGCAGCAGCACTGTAACGTGTAGCGCTGGGATCTTTCCCCTGGCTGTCCGTCGAAGCCGCGTGGAAACACAAACAGGTTACAGGTTAAACGAGCTGCGATGTCCTTTGGCCGGCCATGCATGCTTGCTTTGCATCGATTCAAAGACATTCCTGGGTTTTCTGGGGTTTTTGCCAGTTTATTCCTCAGAACGTCATGCAATCTTTGAGCAATGTTGTTCGGTGATTGTTTTGATGTTCTTTAAAAAACAAAGTGCTCAGGATACTGAGTGTTTACTACTGAGGTTGGAGCTTGGTTTACGGTCTGAGGTTTAGCCTTGTTCTGCCGCTGACAAGCTAATCACTGGCCAATGAGAGGCCGGGGACTGACAAACAGACAGACACACACACACACACACACACAGGCAGACAGATAGAAAAACAGAGAGTTTCAAGGTTGAAGCGCGTTCACCTTCTTCTGCATGAGCTACACATGCAGTGTGATCTCTGAACGACCGGGCATGCTGCCCTCAAGCCCACCGTGGAAACTAGCGTAGCTAGCGTAGCACGCGCAGAGCTAACAGGACACCGAGGGGTAAAGGCTGTGAAACAGTAAGGGGAGTCGACCCCTCGTCCACACAGCAGTCAGGCCGATTCCACAGACACACTGTGTGTAATCCGCGTGGTCCTAAGCACCCTCAGGTGCTCATTACACTTATTCAAGACACGCCGCTGTACGGGGGAAAAAGCACGGGGTTACCACAACAAAGCCAACGGCAACAACATCAAATATCAGACACGTCAACAAACAGACAACAACATCTCTCAGGTCATTGTACCTTCGTTGGACTAACCTGTGTGAGTATGGGAAGGGAGGGGAGGGGAGGGTGGAGGACGGGGGAGGGAGGGGGAGGGAGGGGGAGGGGGGGGGGTCCTACCCAGGGCCACTCGGGCAGCGGAGGCGTCGTAGTTGATCCAGAAGGAGACCCAGGAGAGGATGGTGATCAGGATGGAGGGCATGTAGGTCTGCAGGATGAAGTAGCCGATGTTCCTCTTCAACTTGAAGCTCAGGGACAGCCGGGGGTAGGACCCTGCAGGGGGGGGCGGGGAGGGAGGGAGTAGGGGGGGGGGATAAGCTCATCAATATCTGTACTTTTTAGGTGTCCTACTAGGAGGAGCAAACCGCCCGGTCGTCGGCTTCAGAGCCAGAACCCTTTTTTTTCCTTTTATTTCTCCAAAACACATCCTGCTGCTGCCCTGCTGAGAACAACAGCGAAGACTAAACCAGAGCGACATGGACATCAACGTACGTGACTACGACGCACAGGCTAACACGTCAATCGATCACGGAGCGATGCTCCACCCGTATTCCGTACTCCACCCGGCAGCAGCAGCAGCAGCAGCAGCAGCAGCAGCGGTCGGCGGCAGCGGGCGACGCGGGCCGCTCCTACCTGTGGAGAACACCACGTTCTTGGAGATGAGCTTGTAGTCCACGATGGAGAACTGGGGCAGCTCGATGCGGTCCACGCCGGACACGGCGCCGTCGCCGCCCCGCCAGTAGAACTCGATGTCGTCGGTGGTGTAGCCGTCTGCAGGGAGGGGGGGGGCAGAACCAGACAGCGCGCTCAGAGGGCATATGTTCTGATTCTGGTGGTGGGCTTAAGGTCCCACACTGTTGTTCTGCTGCAAGTGGATGTTTGCGTGTGTGTGTGTGTGTGTGTGTGTGTGTGACTGTGTGTGTGTGTGTGTGCGCGCGTGGCTGCTTGTAACGATAAATGTTCCTATGAATCCCACAAGGCCTTAATATCGTGCTTTGTGGTACACGGGTATACACAGTATGCACAGGTCCTGACTCCAGGGGGTCCACGTCCATGTCAGGGGTACGGGTAGAATCTCAGAGCCTCAGAATCAAGTGTCCCATTGAGGCGAGAGGCGCCGCCCACAGAAACAAGGAATGACATGAAGGCAGCAATGAACGCTCTGCATTCAGAACGTCTGAGAGTGGAGAGTGGAGCCACGGCACAGACCACCGCCCCCTCCCCCCGGCATCATTGTGGATGCATGGTTAGACAAACACACAGCATGTCGTCCACGTGTGCAGGAGGGGTGGGGGTGGGGGGGGGGGGGTGGGTGGGGGTCCCGTCGGCGCCACATGGCGTCGCCGAGGCCGCCACGAGACCCTCCTGCCGTGGCGTAGAGGGTCTTCCTCGTCTCCGTCCTCATCGTCATGGTAGCGAAGCAGCAGGCAGGCTGCCGTCCCCCCCCCCCCCCCCGCCCCTCTTACTCATAACAAGAGGAGCGCTGACCTATTTAGACTCACTGAATAATTAAACCAACAGCCTTTCTTATTGAAAAAAACAATTTATGTCTCTATATATATATACAGTATGTACGTAAGTATTCCTTCCTGTTTAAGGTCTGGTGTTCAGGTGAAAACAATCCGCGTCCCACTGGGTCCAGGGTTGCTCATCGCTACCTGGAACTGGATTCGAACTCTGAATATATTTATAGTCACGTGTACAACTGGTAGTCTCCTCCAATATAGCTCTATTAAATCTAACCAAATGTGTCGCATCCATCCATATTCATCCACAACAGAATGATAGATACCGGTTTTGTTTTGCCACGTCTTGCATGAGAGACACTGCGGCACATTCAAACACAACAACACCTCCCCCTAATGACACCTAATGTCCCGATCAACGACTAAACCAGGACCAGAAATATGGGACTACCGACATAGTAACCGACATCCCGATGCCCCTATGCTTCCAAAATGGCGGCGGCGGCGGTAGCGGGCATGGCGCCGTGACGTCGCGGTGGGTCTAGCCCTGCAGCCGTGTGTAGTTCACGCTCCCGTTCAGCAGCGGTGGAGGCCAGTGGCCAGTGAGCAGCTACTCATTGCTCAAGCTCGTCCCAATTAGCCAATCAGAGTCCGCGTGCTGCTTCCCGTGCTCAGCTCCACCCAGTTCCTATCAGCAGAGGACGGGGCCTGCGTTAGTGCGTGTGTGCGTGTGCGTGTGTGCGCGTGCGTGCATGCGTGTGCGTGCGTGCGTGTGCGTTAGTGCGTGTGCGCGTGTGTGCGTGCGTGCGTGTGTGTGTGTGTGTGTGTGTGTGTGTGTGTGTGTGTGTGTGTGTGGGTGTGCATGTGTGTGTGTGCGTGTGCATGTGTGCACGTGTGTGCCTGCGTGTGTGCGTGCGTGTGTGCGTGTGTGTGTGTGTGTGTGCGTGTGCATGTGTGTTTGGGTGAGTGGGTGTGAAAGAGATTGAAAAGAGAGACGGGGTAAAGGGTGGTGAGTGCAGGAGGAGGAGGAGGAAGAGGAAGGGGAGGAAGAAAGGAAGGAGCCTTGGCCTTCACGATGCCGGTCACTCAGTTTCCATCACGCCTCATTATTTCTGGGTCATTGTCTCCGTCGCAAACACTCTCACCGCGCTCTGTGACAGCAGTCTGTCAATTGATTACATCACCAATGTTATGTGGGCCCCGCAAACGACAGATAAACTGGGAGAGGAAAAGGAGAGATAAATAGATAAATAGATATATAGATAGAGATAGATAGATAGATAGATAGATAGATAGATAGATAGATAGATAGATAGATAGATAGATAGATAGATAGATAGATAGATAGATAGATAGATAGATAGATAGATGGATGGATGGATAGAGTGATAGATAGATAGGCCAATGGATAGTTACATGCTATATATAGCTGCTGTGCCTATAGGCATGCCTGTGTGTGTGTGTCTGTGTGTGTGTGTGTGCGCGCGCAAACTGTGTGGGTGTGTATTTGCATGTGCATTAGTTCCTGAGCATGAGGAGGAAGAGGAAGAGGAGGGAAGAGGAGGAGGAGGAGGAGGAGGGGGGGAGGGGGGGGGGAGGGAAATCGATGGCTGCTCAATGCTGCCCAGGGTGTGCATCCGTTGGCCTAAGCCGTGCTAGTGAGCCACTAATGCACCAGCAGATCCAAGAGGGATGGGGGGGGTGATGGGGGGGTGATGGGGGGGTTTAAGACTTCTGTTAAAAATGCATCGAGTTTATCAAGGGAAGTGAAGACTTTCTGTGAGCTCATTAGTGTGAATAGAACAGCACACTCTGGCGTGGAGCGCCAGCAACGCCATCGCCCTGCTAATCCATACGAGAGCAGATACTGCCTGCTGATCAAGGACCGCAGCCCGCTGATTGAGTGCGTGTGTGTGTGTAGCTCGTGTGTGTTTTTGTGTGTGTGTCGATTGTACGTGTGTGTGGGTGTGTGTGTGTGTGTGTGCCTCTTCTTATGTGTGTGTGTGTGTGTGTGTCTTGTATGTGTGTGCATGTGTGTGTGTGTGTGTGTGTGTGTGTGTGCATGTATGTGTGTGTGTGTGTGTGTGCCTCTTCTTGTGTGTGTGTGTATGTGTCTTGTATGTGTGTGCATGTGTGTGTGTACGTGTACGTGTGTGTGTGCGTGTGTGTGTGTGTCGGCATGTGTGCGTGCGTGTGTGTGTGTGTGTGTGTCTTGTATGTGTGTATGTGTATGTGTGTGTGTGTGTGTGTGTGTGTGTGTGTGTGTGTGTGTGTGTGTACGTGCATGTGTGTGTGCGTGTGTGTACGTGCATGTGTGTGTGCGTGTGTGTGTGTGCGTGCGTGCCCACCCCTGTAAGCATGCAGGCGTGAGGCTGGGAATGTGTGCCAGTGAGAGAGCATGTGAGAGCAGGGGAGGAAAAGCAGACCTGAGTAATGGAGGGAAGGAAACAAACAGAGAGAAAAGGGCGTGTCTGAGGAGGTGCAAGGAGAGAATG
>JAXIVH010000016.1:3984068-4117047 GCA_036785325.1 Urophycis tenuis | reverse complement strand
CATTTAACCCAATCGTGAATTAGTGAAACACTCAGAACACAGTGATGGTGAGGCACACAGTGAGGTGAAGCACACACACACTAATCCCGAGGCAGTGAGCTGCCTGCAACAGCGGCGCTCGGGGAGCAGTGAGGATATTAGGTGCCTTGCTCAAGGGCACTTCAGCCGTTCTTCTGGTCGGAGTTCGAGCCGGCATCCCTCCGGTTACAAGTCCGAAGCCCTAACCAGTAGGCCGCGCCTGCCCCCTAACAAGTACTTACTCATTCAGGCCTCCACACGTATGTATGGCTATTTATAAAAACATGGCCTTCTCTCTGGGTTTGAGCATTCTATCCATCAGAACGGTGTTTGGGGTCACTGAGAGCTACGCCTTTGAGAATCGTCAACACTTTCCTGTGTTGTCGCAGGGACTAGTGAAACGGAGTTTCTGCAAAATGATGACACCAAGCCCTCGATTTACGCACGGCGATTGTTGTTTGGTTGCACACATGGAGCATGCGACCCAGAATCCAAACGACAATGGCGTACTACTGGTGTGTTTATGTGTGTGGCTGGTACTGTTGGGTTTAATGAAGTGTTTACAGGTCAGCCTGGCGTCACTTCATCATCACAGCGCTGCTTTGCTGTGTTGTTGTGGCATCGGCCCGCTCCAGAATGGGCATGCTCCAAATGTTCTTCTCTGGTGTTTGACATAATCTTTTCTCGCCACCTAGTGGCCTGGTGTGATCACGTTGGCATTTAGAATAGTGCTCTCGTTTTGAATTAAATACAAACATGGGTGTGGACGATGTCTTGAGAGACAACTTGTTTTCATCCAAAGTGACTTAGTACAGCCCATTATGTCCAATGCTACTTTTATTTTCTTCCACGATACCTTTATTTTATTCTATTTCATTTTGCTCAAGGAACAGGCCTCGTCAAAAACATCTCACTGTACAACACGACAATATGTAAGTGATGCTGCACATTTGATAATAAGTGACTTGAACACGAACAGTGAGGACCAAACCAAGTCCACCCTAGCCACCAAACACATTTGGAGGTTGTGTATTTGTATGTGTGTGGGGGTGGGGTGTGTGTGTATGTGTGTGTGTGTGTGTGTGTGTGTGTGGGGGTGGGGTTTGTGTGTGTGTGTTGGGGGGGTGGGGGTTTGTGTGTGTGTGTTGGGGGGGAGGGGGTTTGGCACAGTTGGACGTGTGTGGACCTGGCACAGGGGTGTAGAGTTGTGTTGCCAACGAGGACAAGGGTGACATATTCAGGAGCACAAGGACACGGCTAACCCTGTGGACACGACAGGAAGACAATATTTCCCCCGTTCCTTTAACCTAATTATCCCCCCATCCCCCCCCCCACACCCCCACACCCCCACCGTGAGTACTGAGGCCCATCTCCCCCCACCAAGCCCTGCTGCCACGCCGCCACGACGCACACACACACACACACACACACAACCCCGCTGCAGGTACAGACAGCGCCGGGGCCCCGGGCGGAACCCTCCGGGAACCCGGCCGGTGCTGAACGGGCAGGTGAGCGGTCGGGCGGGGCGCCTCCTGAGGAGTGTGGTGCTGAAGTGCTGTTGTTGCTGCTGCTGCTGCTGCGCTGCGCCGTTTCCTCACACCCGGGCTATTTATAACGCGGCGGCGGCACCGCGAGGCGTGGGCGCCAGGCGGGTTCCCGGCGTGACGCGGCCACAGCGGCGTGCGGTATTAGCATAAACCGGAGAACCTCCGCGCATGAAAACTTTTTTGTCACGCGGGAGGTGGTGGAGGTGGTGGTGGTGGTGGTGGCGGTGGTGGGGGTGGTGGGAGGGATACGCAGAGGGAGGGAGAGAGAGAGAGAAAGCAGCTATGTGGGAATGTGTGCGACAGACCTTTGCGCTTTGGATTTGCAAACAGTGGAGACTGTTGGATGTTTCTCACAATCAAAGAGGGTGTGAAGATGTCAGATGTTGGCGCGACACATTGTGGTGTGACAGCGTGTGCCTGCTGACACCGTATCACCCCTCTGGTATCCCCATGTGAACGCTGAGAAGCGCTACAGAAAATAAGTGGTGAAAAGACCGTAAAAGCAGGGTGTTTTTTTTGGAGGGGGGGGGTTCTGGCTCACCGAGGCCGTGTTCTCGTCTCCCTCGGCGATGGTCTCCATCTCGCGCAGCTTGGCTTTCTGCTCCTTCAGCCGGTGGGCCTGCAGGGTGGCGAAGTAGTTCACCGCCGCAAACTCGATGAGGGCGGACGCCACGAAGGCGAAGCACACGGCGATGAACCAGTCCATGGCGGTGGCGTAGGCCACCTTGGGCAGCGACTGGCGGGCGCTGATGCTCAGCGTGGTCATGGTCAGCACGGTGGTGATGCCTGACGGGGCAGAGGGGCGTCACAACACAGGCATGGCTCCACCACGCAGAGCCCGAAACACACACACACACACACACACATGGATGAAGATGACATGTTGATTTTAGGATTATAATTATTTTTTTTGATGATGATGATGATGATGATGATGATCATCATTTGCATCACTTTGCATGCTGGAGCCAAACGGGGGCTGGTGAGGTACGAAAGACCGGCTGACGACAGAGAGGAGGGGTCTGACTGGGGGGGGGGGGGACAGAGAGGAGGGGTCTGATGGGGGGGGGGACAGAGAGGAGGGGTCTGATGGGGGGGAGACAGAGAGGAGGGGTCTGACTGGGGGGGGGGGGGGGGGTGACAGAGAGGAGGGGTCTGATGGGGGGGGGGGGGGGGGGACAGAGAGGAGGGGTCTGATGGGGGGGGGGACAGAGAGGAGGGGTCTGACTGGGGGGGGGAGACAGAGAGGAGGGGTCTGATGGGGGGGGAGACAGAGAGGAGGGGTCTGACTGGGGGGGAGACAGAGAGGAGGGGTCTGACTGGGGGGGGGGGGGGGGACAGAGGACAGAGAGGAGGGGTCTGATGGGGGGGGAGACAGAGAGGAGGGGTCTGACTGGGGGGGGGGGGGGGGGGGGGGGGGTACCAGCGACGGTGCGTGCGGGGACCGACTCCTTGTTGATCCAGAAGGACACTTGTGACAGCACCACCACCATGATGAGGGGGATGTAGGTCTGGATCAGGTAGTAGCCCAGCTTCCTCTGGAGGTGGAAGTAAACGACCTGCACCGAGTAGTGACCTGAAAGACAAACAGCGTGGCTCACCCGGAGAGATAGACACAGGCGAGAGAGAGAGAGAGAGAGGGGGGGGGAGAGAGAGAGAGAGAGAGAGAGGGGGGGAGAGAGAGAGAGAGAGACAGAGCATGAGGAAGAGAGAGGGGAGAGACGCATCACACAACACATGCCCTTGACTGCCCTTGAAATGCAACGGCTGCTGGCAAATCTACAGTTGCCCACTGCCATTAGGACTGGAATAGCCCACTGACATGAGGCAGTACATCCGAAACAAAAGAGGGATGAGGGGAGACGGGGGAGAAGGGGGGAGTGTGTGTGGGGGGGGGGGGGGGGGGGAGGCTGCGTAAAAGACCCTGTGAAATGGTGGGATGGAATGATGAGCAGGAGGAGGAGGAGGAGGAGGAGGAGGAACAGGAGGAGGGATGGGACAGGAAGACGCAGAGGGGAGAGAGAGGGTGTGCAATGTCACCCTGTGTAGCCGTGTCGAAACGCACGCACGTAGACCGGCGTCACCACAGCCAGACGCATGTACGTTCACACGGGCTCTCTCTCTCTCTCTCACTCTCTGTCCTATGTCTCTCTGTCTCTGCTTTAGGAGCCTCTCTCAGCCTCCATTTTCTATAGATCGGCCCACAACCGTTGTTTCTGTCCTGCAAAAACAAAAACTGCAACACCCCCCCCCCTCCCCCCAACAATGCCAAATCACATTGTCTTTTTTCCCCCCCTGCCTCCTCATTACACTCTCTGACTCTCACGGGGACCCCCACATGTCTCCTGAAAAGGGTCTCTGACCACACAGGCTCCAGCCCCCGGTACCAGCTCAGGCGGTCGCTCAACGAGACCAGCCCCCAGGGTCCGGGTGGCTGTGACGGTGGGCCGCGCATTACTTAGGAGCCACGCACACTGGGAACCACTCTGACGTTTGTTTCATTCACGACCTCCTGAATTAGTTTCTTAACGGTATGGGACTTTGAGTACGACTTGCACTTCCTTGGTTTTTAGAACGAGGAACAAAAGAACGTGTCCATGTGTATGGGAGATAGCAGCCGCGGCCTATTGGTTAGGGCTTCGGATTTGTAACCGAAGGGTGGCCGGTTCGAACCCCGACCAGTGCGAACGGCTGAAGTGCCCTTGAGCAAGGCACCTAACCCCTCACTGCTCCCCGAGCGCCGCTGTTGCAGGCAGCTCACTGCATCGGGTTTAAGTGTGTGCTTCACCTCACTGTGTGCTTCACCATCACTGTGTTCTGAGTGTGTCACTAATTCACAATTGGGTTAAATGCAGAAGACCAAATGAGTAATTCTTATTCTTAGAGATAGCAACCAAGTTGAAGCATAATCATTGTATAATCCTTGTGTTGACCGCGTGCAGTGTGGAATAAGTGTGGAAAAAGGAAGAGGCGTGTATGTACGTACGTACCCGCATACTTTCACAGACGCATCAGTACATACGTGTTCACGCTAACACGCCCCGTGCTTCCAACGTGTCTCAGGGTGAAGAGGGCGTGCATTCCGAGAGACAACGCATTCAAAGTGTTTGTATGAAGGAAGAGATAAATCTAGAGGCAGTCACCTGGATGTCTAAACATACACGTCAAACGGAACACAACAGGAAGATGTGTGCCAAGAGGTGAGGTGAGGATGAGCGATTGACGTAAGGTATGGAATGTTTAAGATGATGATGTAATGCGCGTAGACAGGGACAAAAAAAGCAGTTAGTGTGAAGGGTGCGGCAGTCTCTTCGCACACTGACTCAGACTTTGTGTTACTTCGCTGCGAGTGATTAGTGAAAGAGTGACGTGTGTGACTGAAACCCCACGCCCCTGCTCGACCACTCCGTTCAACTACCTCAGCTGCTCGACTGGTACCTCCATCACTAAAAGGAAGAAAAGGTTGGATGGCGAAATCTCAAATCTTCTCCGTTGTGGCACCGCAGTGGTGGAACGAGCTCCCTGCCAATGTCAGGACTGCAGAGTCACTCCCCTTCTTCCGGAAGAGACTCAAGACTCACTTGTTCAGTGTTCACCTCACATCCATCCTCTACGTCTAAAAAAAAAAAAAACCTACCCTTTCGTACTGTATTAGCAGCAATGAAATGTTTCATCTTCTTATGACAAATGTACTCTTTGTAAGTCGCTTTGGATAAAAGCGTCTGCTAAATGCCCTTAATGTAAATGTAAATGTAATAAAGTCTCCATCATTCAAACTACGGCCTTCCCGCACTCTCTCTTACTCTTACTGAAGTGTGTGTGTGTGCGTGTGTGTGTTGTTACTCTTACTGAAGTGTGTGTGTGTTGTTACTCTTACTGAAGTGTGTGTGTGTGTGTGTATGTGTGTGTGTGTTGTTACTCTTACTGAAGTGTGTGTGTGTGTGTGTTGTTACTCTTACTGAAGTGTGTGTGTGTGTGTGTGTGTTGTTACTCTTACTGAAGTGTGTGTGTGTGTGTGTGTGTGTGTGTGTGTGTGTGTGTGTGTGTGTGTGTGTGTGTGTGTGTGTGGCCACCGCACCTGATGGGAACGTCAACGGCGGCCGCAGCGAGACTCACCCGTGTTTGACCGGAAGACATCGGTGGACAGCGACTGGCCTACCAAGTCGTACTGCAGCAGGCTGATGGACTCCTTTGGACAGTCCACGGATGCGATGGGCCCTTTCCTCCAGGTGAACACGATTTCTCGGTTGGTGTAGGCGTCTGGGGGGGGGGGGGGGGCAAGTGTGAGGACACTAGAGTGCGGATCAGGCCGGAATGTTCTGTCCGAGCCCCCGGCCCGCGTCCGACAGAACAGTAAGCGAACCCGACCCGAGCCCAACAGGCGTCAAGCTTTTTATGTCCGAACCCGACACAGTTAAAGTCTATTTTTTTCCTACTAATGACACATTTATGTCTGTGTTTATGAAAGCCCGCCTTTATGAAGCAACTGCAAGGCATTTGAAAATGTCAACAAACAGAGGAGCGCAACATGCGCGGTTTAACGCGCGGGTAAATCAAAAATGTCAAATCGCACAGAAGTGACCGAGCCCGACCCGAACCCGAGCATCATTTCTAAATAGTTGTCCGAGCCCGACCCGAGCCCATCGGGTCCCTTCGGGCTCGGGTCGGGTATCCATCCTCTAGACGAGGACCCACTCGACACTCATGTCATGGGTGGTGGGTGTCGAGTTGTGCGTTCGTACCTCCACCAGGCAACCTCTGAAGAATCACTAGAATACTCACAGCTCCCGAACCGGAGAGGACAGGTGTGGCCGTCCATCGGAAAGTCCATCAGCTGCATCGGACAATCGCCACTGATGGTCAACCTGAGACATTTCAAATGAGGACTGAATAATACATAATAGAGTAATGGAGTAATGGCCATTGAATCAAGCTGGAATGCCACTAATATTGTTTATATCTCATCCTATTACCTGAAATGGCCTCTCTGTAGACACATATAAATATTGATCCCCCCCCGGGACACACACACACACACACACAAACACACTATTAAGATGTACCGAATCCGAGATGGGAAATGTTTTAGTTATTATATATTTTACTGTTTGGGGGCATTACACACACACACACACACACACACACGCGAACACACACACACACGAACACACACACACACACACACACACACACACACACACACACACACACACAAACACACGCACACACACACACACGCGGCTCACTTCATGGTGTAGAGCACAGTTCCGTTCTGCATGATGCGGAACAGTTTGTTGGGTGTGGTCATGTTGTGGGCGAGGGATTTCTTGGAGTTGCGGAAGAAAGTGTCTGGAGTCCAGATCTTGTCCACCATGCGGTTGTTAAGACGCAGGATTTCGATGGGGCCTTCGAACTTCAGCCGCTCATCCACCCACATTTGCCGAAAGAAAATGTCCATGGTGAATTCCTGTCAGGAGACAGTGGTGGCATTAGTTATTCATTTTAACTTGGCTAATTTATCCTCTGGGATTAAATTGAGCACTTTTTATCTTGTGTACGTGTTTGTTCCATGTCTAGATTCATTCTGAAACCATAAACCCTTATAAAGGAATGTTGTAGTTCAACTGCCAACCAATAACAATAAAATGTGTAAACTGTTGTGGAATTGATTGAAGCCATTTATGACGGCCAGTCTTTAATAAAATCATTCAGCCACTCTGCTTCGTGATGTGATATTGATTTACTGGCCGGCAATAATTCCGTTATGAGGATGGTCAAACAGATTAAAAGTCATTAGGCAGTAAGCCCTGAAGCTTATCACTTCCCACTGTCAGTAGGCCAACATGATGTGTGCAGGTGGCAGCAGAATGATACTTCACCATTTCAACATCTGATACCGGTCCAAAACTGGTGACGAAAAAGTCCGTTTTCACTTCCGTTATACCTCCTGTCAAGAGAGTTTAGAAAGGGGTCACACACAGCAAGTCACAAAGTAGGCCTACACGACATTTTCTTTCTTCAACCTTACCTCCGTCAACGCTGAGGCAGCGTATCTGCTGAGATCGTTTATCGTCATAAACACAATCAAATGATGAGACAAACGTGTGCGTTTACCACCAGATCCGGGGCGAAGTCTGTTGTCGTAGCCGTCCAGCAGACTGTCCAGGATGCGAGTGATGTTGTCCGAATAGACTCTTTCGTTCCCGTAAACAATACCTGCACTAATATGAGAAAAACGTGTTAGAATTTTGATCGATAGGTAGGCATCAGTCTTGGGCGAAGTATGCTTAAGATGAGAAAAAAAAAAAAAAACGGACTTACTTTGCCCACCAAATAAAAGTAACCAAAATGAACGGAGTCATTCTGCAACTTGTTGGTTGACTTTGGTAACCTCTCCTTTTCAGATGCAAACACAACATGAGGAAAGTGGAAACCCCAGAGAGCAGACTATTCTGGGGTCTGCAGACGAGACACTTCAAAGAGACAGAGAGAACGGTGTGGTAGGCCTAATCTAATTAAAGGATTAGTCAATCCACTCCGTTTTTAGACAGTCAGGGACGCTTCACACTGAAAACTACATTCACCAACAACAACAACCACAAAACACAAATGCTATTTTAATAAGATAATGTCAGAACAATTGTTAACCATCTTCAGTCTTTTAGCGAAGATTATGGCGAAACAAATGATGCCCACGGAGTCAAGATGTATCTCGATCATTCCCGGTATCACTCAGCAGGGGGCGCTATAGGAGCACACCGCGCAGTGCGTCGGCAGGAAGCGCAATCTGGAGGAAGAAGAAGAATGTAAATAAGTCCGAACCAACGCCAAACCCAAATCTACGATGAGAAGGCTTGTTTACTCAATTAAATCGTCCCGTAGGTCTACACAATGACAGTTTCCCTATAGGTATGCCATTTCACCCTGTCTTTATGTGACCAATGCAGAAATTAAGTTAATAAATGCCATATCTTATGACATTTCAGTGAAGTACTATAGCTTTCTACTCCTTGGGTGTCTGGCAGAAAGTATCGCAGGCAGACCGTCAGCATGTCGGTCCATTTCGAGGAGAGAAGCGGCGTCGTCCCATGCCGAACTCCCTGGGGGTCGTGGTACCAGACTATGGACGAGGTGTTCATTGAAGTGAACGTCCCTCCAGGAACATCTGGGAAAGATGTGAAATGCACTTTGGGCTCAAGACAAATTGAACTGCATGTAAAAGGAAAAGAGGTCATCAAGGTACGGTTTCTCAAAGATGCATACGTCAATTTGTCCTTCTGCGGATTGTATCCATATAGTTAATGTTCAGTTTTTCAGGCAATGTGTCAAAGCAGAGGTCCACATGCAGTAGTTAAGTATTGTCAGAGATCAAAACGCATACGCTGGACAAAGTTTCTCTTATTCCAAATGATGAGTTGTGAAAGTTAAATCTTCACTTAAGTATGCTATAATACCCACAACATTTATGGTAGTGAGCACTGCACCCAAACCTACATTGTGTCCCTGAAATCATGGCATTGGTCATGACTTAATTTCTTATCAATGACTTATTTTAGTAGGCCGAGCAGTTGACCAGACAATCCAAGATGAAGTAGAGGAGAATGACAGAAATTCCAGATACAAAACATAAAAACATGCTGGCTTAATGACTATCATAATCTGAAATAAACACAAAGCCACACATGAAATTCTGCTTCATACGCATGTTCCGTTATGGCCAAGACTGGCAATGTGACACTTCTGTCACGTCACACTAACACAAAAAAAAGTGTAATTGTATATTGTATTGAAAATAATTGCAGACACTTTGTTCTCCCCATCGTCCTTAAGGGGAGGTTTTATGATGGTACCGTTTCTGATGAGTCAACATGGACGTTGGGTATGTGAAGTTCCGGTCATCCGTTTCAATTTGAACTCACTCAATTAAAAACCACAATGAGCCACAGGCCTTCTGCTCATCGCCTGCCCATTGCTTCCCACAGAGGATAAGGTCCTGATTCGCATCGTGCTGATGAAAACCAACAGGGCTGCGGGGAATTGTTGGCTGTCTCTGTTAGAGGGAGAGTACCTTGCGGACGCCTGGGTCCAGGATCAAATGCAGAGGAAGCTAACGCTGGAGAGGTTTCACAGAGAGGTCAGTGTGACGGACAAACGCCAATGTACCAAGTCTTAGCACAGGTGTTGCAGTACACCGAGCCTTCAGATGTAGCTGAACATTGCATACATGTATAGCAAAGGACAAAATGTGTGCTGTTTTAGCACTGGAAGTTGATTTGTGATACAGTAATATGTATGCTAAAATAGTAAAAATACTTTGTCTCGATTTGTAGTTAGTCTGCACTCAAGTTATATTTTATAGTTTGTTATATTTCAAAATGGTGCTCAAGGAGCACTTGCAGTTACTCAAATGTTTGATTGAATGCTTTGTTCTCAGCCTCACTTGTAAGTGCCTTTGGATTGAACCATCTGCCAAGTTATAAAATGTTTGGCAAGGCTGCATCTCATTTCACTCCTGTTGCAACAGAACCCTGGATTTGACTTCAGCGGCGCAGAGATATCTGGAAACTTCGCTGGCGGTGGCCCAGACTTCTCCAGCTTGCAGAAGTAACCATGGGGTGTGGTCAAAGACATGATACCGGGGGTGTTGGTTTGCATCTTGCAGCAGACATGGCAAAGATCTTCTTGGCTTTCTTCAATGAAAATCAGGGCAAGTTGACCCCATCTGGAATCAATAAAGTATCATCTGATCGTCAACAGAAGCTGTCAGACAAGTTCATTCACCTGTTCCCAGACATCTACTGTATATAGCGGCATATTTACATTGTTCAACTCACAGCCATTTAAATGAGTAGTAACACCTGCTGTAGCAAGTTCAGGAATTGTGAATACATTGGAGGTTCATGTCACTGAAGTAAACTGCACAAGCAAATGCTTTTCAATAAGTTTATTGAAAGGTCCATGTACATGGGTTAATCAGATGAACTTTCTCAAATATGTTAATCAAATTCTCAAATCCAATTTTTTCCATTTCCTTATACAAATTAAAATCAATTCAAATCACGTCCAAAAACCTTAATTTTGTTCCAAATTAATGACATCTGTAACCACTGATATAAAGGACGTCTCATCTCAATGAGCAAGGCCATTGGATTAGCTGGCCAAGCATGCCAGGATCATCCCGAGGGTCACCTGGACGAACCATCAACCTCGTTTCAAAACAAAATGAAAAGTTTCAGTCACCTTGGGTAGGAGTGTGCATTAAGACAGCCGAGCGACCTAGGGTGAGAGTTAAGGGTTTTGGGCCTGATTTCTTGGTTCCGTATTTTGCGTTTCACAAAACCCTTCTCCCTCCTCTTCCACATAGTGGACTGAGGACCTAGGTGGTTCTATACTTTATTGCTTAAAACCAGCAACCTGTTCTGGAGAATAACAAAGTACCTCAGCACAGATCCAAACAATAATCATACTGTACACTTGGGTAAGCATTTCAAAAATCAGAAAAACAAAAACCTCACTAAAATGGCAAAAGATGAGTTTCACATGGCCACGCATTGCATCCCCGTCACTGGAGAAGGCTGCAACACGCGTGGCTTCACCAAGCCGGGAGCATTTCCCTTAAAGAAGGGCATCATCAATAATGACCATCTGTAAGGGAAATGGGAGGGCGTGCGACCAGGTGACCGGCGGTCGCCCACCACAGGGTCCCCGGGGGGGCTCAGCACACCGTCTCCGGGATGGTTGGAAGATGGGCGATCTTGTAGTAGCTGGGCTTCAGCTGCCGCTGCGTTCGCCCCGAGATGATCCAACGGAGCCTCTGGCTGTTGGGCTTGGAGCACTTGGTGGTGGCGTATTCCACCAGGCATTTCCCCACCAGCTCCCTCACACAGACCAGGTCACCTTCTCTGATCTGCAGAAAAAAAAGGAGCAAAAAAACACATTTTAAGTCACCAAGTTCCCAACACTATTGGCCGCATTCATGTTTCACATATCGATCACAGTCAAGACAGACGCCTCGCTTTGGTTGTTTTTTTTTTCTGCCTCATTTGTGATCAACAATGAATGAAGCCCTTGTTGGAGTAATCAGTATTACAATGGTTCTGGGCTCCGACAGAGCAAAGAGACCCACCCCGAGCGTGTAAATAGCGCCGGGCAACAACCCATTACGTAACGGGTAAAGTGATACCGCCGACTCACATTCAGTTGTTGCTGAAGACTCTGCAGAGCGTCTGCCATGTTCTCAGCATGCTGATCATCATGTTGTTCTTGAGCTTCAAGACATAGCAAAGCCAAAGCCAGCAGAGAAGGCTGCAAAGAAATAAATGCACATAAGGGATTTTAAAACAATGGAATATATGGAGCATGCATTTGTTCAATTTTGAGCCAACCCGAAAATGACCCCTACAGATATTTACTTCAAACATTTCCTGGAGCCTCACATTGATTAGAGTCAAGATGCCAGATGGTGTTAGCTGTGCATTTGCATATTGAGTGAGGAACCAAAATGTCTCGCAAGTATTCACTGCAGAGGCACGTTGAGGCCTATTTTACTACCAGGCGTGATAAACCATATTGGACCATGTGCATTACAAGATATCACGTTTCTAGCACTAAAGTATGCTGCAATATTCAAAACCATCTCTCGCTAGATCTCAAAAACAATGTGGTGTCTTCAATAAAAATATCCATCTAGCTATAATTAAAAAAAAACACTTTAAGAAAATAAACAAGTAAATTACCTTTATTTTAGAGAAGACAAAGGAGCAATGACACGCTTTGAGCTGGGCCTCCAGTCTGTCCAGGCTGAGGATATTCCTGCTGTTGAAGAACAATCAGTTTGTCACACAACATAGCACTCAGATAGCAGGAACACATGAACAGTGCAATAATGTCAAGTTCTCCCAGTGTGCCATGCAGAGTCATTCTGTTGATTATGCTCCACGTGAACATGATATCAAATTCATTTCATCGTCATTGCACATTTCCAGTACTACAATCCCTGTGCACTTCTGAGGCGGTTGGTAAAACAATCACACCAACCAATCCATAATAAAGATAATACAATAAGTGAAACTAAAGATAAAAAGGATAAGAGTATCACAGTAACCAGTGAAGAAACGGCGCACTTGTGTAGAGTTCACCTGAACCCTGCATACCACCCATCCTCTACCGACCACCCCCTCCCCCACCACCAAAACAAATTAAAAATAGACCCACCCTCATGCTCTTGCATGTTGTACGTCTGGGCACTTTTTAAATTGCTCTTTGTAACTTGGCACTTTGCCAGAGATGTTGTATACTAGTAATGGTTCACCTAGCAATTGAAATGCTTGAAACTTGTTCTGATGACTTTCTCACTGCATTGAGTGCACATTGAGTGCACTTCACCTTCTTCTGACAGATGTACTCGTTGCGAGTCGCTTTGGATAAAAGCGTCTGCTAAATGTGAACCCGGTCCCTTACCCGTCGGCGGGGAGCTGTGCCTGGACGTGGCCGTGGAAGAGGCGGAGGAAGTGCAGCGCCGTGGGGGCCTTCACCTTCCAGTACAGCTTCTCCATGACGATCTGCTGCATCCTCATCATGTCGGACACGGTGAAGCGGTTCTGCGTGATGCGGATGAGGTCGCCGGGCAGCGGCACGTTGCGCTCCTCCTCCGACGACTTGACGGCGATGTGGAAGCAGCAGAGGCCCACGCAGGACAGGTGCTTGGGCTGGATCTGCGGCGAGACAAGGGCGTCTTTAGAACGCACAACTTCAAAGTACAGCGTCATTGGGAGACAAAACAAACATTGTGGGGGGTGGGGGCAGTGGGTCCGTTACCTTCATGACAGATAGGAACCGATCCAACAAGCTGACGGCCAGGGAGAAGGTCTCCGAGCAGAACCCAAAGAACCTGGTCAGGGAGAGGAGGTCCTTCACTTCAAACTCCCTGAGTCTGGCGGTCATCCTCAGGCCGTTGTCGTTGGCACCCTCCATGAGCCTCAAGCCGCTCAGCTTGGGCTGGTAGCGAGCCTCCTTGTCCAGGAGAGCCTTCAGCTGGACTGCAAAGGGCACCGGCCCAGATCCTGTTACTGTGTCAATCATCTGTGAAAAGAGACACCGACATTTAAAAAAAAAAAACCTAACTTACAATTCAAGTTTGTAGACCTTGCGGGGCCCGCTAAGGACACATTTAAGAGGACATACATTCTTGTTCAAGGATAGCTGTTGTGATTACAGAGCCAACACCTTTCGATCCAGCAAGAGGAACAGTCATATCGACACTCCCATTTCCATGACGTATTTGTATCATGACAACAGCGAAATTTAAAATACAACTATTTACATACATTAAAAACGAATATATATCGGAAAGGCACAGCGTGAGTGAAAAGTCAAGTGAATATCATGTAACGGACTCTTCGCTGATGGGACAAAATATGTAACCCATCCCATGACTCCGCCGGCCAGTTGTCATCAGAACTGGACTCAACTGGCCCAGAAAGGGGTGGCGACCACCCAAGTACGGGGGTTTACTCAAGTCCAGAATTAACATGCAACCCAAGAATCGACGGTGCGCAATCTCTCATTTTAAATAAAAAAACAAAAAAAGTCAACTTTTAGAGATCGGGACTAGTTTATTTAGATTTTGTTGGTATCCTGCTGGTCGCGTCAGGCCTTGTGCGTCACGGCGCAGGGCCTCCTGACGCCGCAACAGGCTTAGTCATGTCGGGGCATGTCCTGCTGCCATAGAGAACACAAAGCCCACCACAAATATCACCTTATCCCCCGAACCAAACAAACAGCTTAACATCATAATTCTAGAATTGAACCTCGATAACTTGCTCTTGCTGAAACGTAAACCAGGGATGTTGTAGCGCTACAAGAAGCCTTTTTGGAGAGATACTGCTGACTAGTATCGCTCGCTCGCCACAATGTATGTCTGACACCATAATCAGCTGTTTGGTGATCAATAAATCCGAGACTTTGTCATCTAAAATACTCCCAATCACTGATAGCGGTGTACAAATAGGAAATGTGTTGCGTAACTCTTAAAATCGTAACGCTACGCGATTACAAATGTGTACCGTGAGAGGATGTAGAGTGGCTTACCTTGCCGGGAGTAGTGGGCTGTAGTTGGTGGATAAAAGAAATGCACCGGTAGAAGGTTCACTCAGGAGTGAAACTAAATAATAAAGCGTCAGTAGAATATTTCAATAAGAAGTCTTAAGCATGTATTTGTTAGCGCCTATGCACACCCCCTACCCTTGGTGTAAGGCAGTGGGGAAAAGGGACTCTTATGGCGTTGGGGCAACGCTAAGACCATCCCCGTCGACGCAAATAAAGCCACCTCATTGGTTACTTGTAGGTGACGTCAACCATTCTAAACTTCAATTGGATAATCGGACATTCAGAGTTGATTAGCCCCGCCCCGTTTCAGAAAGAGGAGGTCTTAAGTCAACGTTGGTTGACTGGGTTATATATACAACTTAAATGCCCTTGAGATCGTTAAACATTGTTTGACAGTGTTACCTTCTTTAACCTCAATCGTATCATTCGTTTGCTTTGTTTTTTACTTTTGGAAATACTACTGGTTTGCATTGGAGTTATTTGCATTTGCATCACAACTCCATGTCCTTCTAGAACAGTCTCTGTGTTTGGTAATCGTTGTTCTGCAGCCAGACACGGAGAAAGAGACTCGAGCAGGTGTTTTCAATGTAGATATTTATTACAGCAGAAAATATAAATCAACAACATACGTTCAAGCACTGCTTTAATCATACTGATTTTTAATCGACTTACTTCACCAGCCTGAGATGTCGTCTCCATTCAATGAAATAATTAGTAGACAATTTGTTCCTATGAAATAGGCCAATAAATCATAGCCAAAGTTATAAATATCTATTAAACACAAACAACATTTATTATAATTTAGTTGGCTATTATCTTCATAGAGACACAACATTATTTTCAACAGTAATGTTAAATAATACAATTTAAAGTGCTTAAGTGAAAATAGCCCCTTAAAGCCAAAACATTTAAAGATCATTTTTAGATCTAATACCTTCACAGTGTAGATCAATTGTCAAAAGAGCAGACAAAGGGAAAATTTACATATAGACCTATAAAGTCAAAGATTATTATGACAATAATTTTCTTTTTTTGAGATTTGATTTCAGGGGATGTTCTGTTCATGCAGAAACCATGCTTTGAAGCCACTGCTTATGAATACATGTGAAGGTAGACCTCAGGGGGAATCTGCAATCTTTTGTTGTGGTGCATAGTCTTCTAATTCAAATTCCTTCCTGAGGTTAAGGAGCACGCAGATGGAAGACTAAAGAAGCTATGAAAAGAGAGAAAAGCCAGGTCAGCCATTTTTAAGAACAGTAGACATCAACAATTGCATCATGCTGGCTTATAACATTAAGAAACACATACGAAGTCAAACAAATTCTGCTTACTATCAAACTTTCAAAATATTGATACCATGATTTTGGTGTGCATGAATAGTATGTAGTTTCACTGATGGGGATGGTCTGATATTTTTGGGGATAAATTGGAGGGCAAATATGGATAAATTAATCAACAGAGATGAACAGATGCATGGCTTAGTTGTATCATTCTTTATTTGAATGGAAAGGCAAATAAAGTTTGAGTTATTCCTTCCTATTGTTAAAGTAAACTATAAAATCACAGTGCTGTAGCTCACAGCTTTGCATGTCATGCCTTTCGGAAGACAATATATTTTAAAAAAAAAACTAACTCACCATCAGGTCAGAAAATACATTAAGTGTATTAAGATAACTATGTACATTACATATGTATTCTTATAAAATAGCTGAAGAGGAATCAACTTGTGCATTAGTTGTTATATCACATTCCGTCCTACTATCACAGGACACTGGGATAATTCCACTCTGACAGTGAGTTACATAATATAAATATCTATGAATGAATAAACAAACCTCTTAACTCTGTTAACCCCAACCCTTATTAATGCTATAGCGTGACTCAAGCTGCTGTTAGCCGTAAGACAGGAGAGTCACTCTGTGGGGCGTTCTGCATTGTGAGTAACATCTCCAAAGGCAGACGACTGCACCGCCGCGGCATGAACATAAAACAACACAAGCGGTGTTATGACAGCAGTCTGCGCTGCTGTTTTCACATATCTAGCAGAGTCAGCGTTAGGGACACATTGAATCCACTGTTCGTACCTTTTTTGATCCATAAGCTCACCACGGCTTATGGCCCACACAGCACTCTCAGCCCACATACATACATTGTCACAGTGTATTTTGTGTCTACACATACAATGTCAATAAGTAAGGTCAAATATCAAAGTCTTTTCCCATGCTGATGAAAGACACATTCCTGGTTTTCCTGGATGACTGCTCCATAAATCAACTAAAAGGAGGACAGAAAACAAATAGCAAAAACATGATAAATATGACAGAAAAATAAAAGGATGGAGCCAATCAAACAGGGGATGTGGAATTATGAATGATATTTCACAAAGCATCAATATTACAAAATACCTTTAATACAAATAACACGTGTAGTTAATTAGCCTATCTTTATAGATTTATCAAAATAATGCATATATATATATATATATATATATATATATATATATATATATACATACACTGTTTGTTTTTCAAAGTAGCAATCTCGAAGATCTCCAAAGACTTTAGTCACTTAAGCCACTATCTATCGCCAAATAAGGTAACACTGTCGCGAGTAAGCCGTAGTATTTGCATTATCATGAACGTTACAAACTGGGTGTCGGTGGGGACTTTCCCGCCATGCATTTAATCACACCGCCGCAGTTTGTGACATGGTTTCCATCACCCAGCAGTGTTCTGCCAGAGAGTGGACCTGCCCCAACAGACTCACTCTTTAACTCACTTGTGTTGTGCAGCGGCGCAGTTTTATTTGTCACCATAGGTGGCGCCAAAGGGAGCGTAACAGAGAACTTCAAGATTACCGCTTTAATGTAATGATTGTTTGTGCACTTGGTTTTTTATTGGGCACTCAAGGTTTAAATTATCTTGATGTCATCCAAATAATAATCATATTTGCATATACACTGTCATCAAGATGAAGGGCTTGTAGCATCTTTTCGTGTGTAAACAGTATTGCCCCTGTCGGAGACGCAATCTGCCAGGTCACCACGCAGAGATGTGCAATGCAGGCAGTATAATGCAGGCTGTGACCCCCCCTACAGAGTCTGGACACACCCTGTCAGCCTCAATCTGTCCCAAGTATCAGTGTGGTAGCCAACATGGCTCGTGGCATGACAACGCTATCTCCTTAGTCACTTCCTCCTCTCACTTCAGCACCACTCAGAACACGCAGTAGAACACAGAGTCATGACACCAAACTAGGGTCGGGGAATTTGGGGGAAAACAGCCAGAGTAAGCTAGATTTATAGCTAAAGTGTCCAACCGAAAAAAAATCCCACCCCTCCCTTCGGGCTGCCCTACAAAGCCACTCCCGCAATGACTGCAAGGGCACAGCGCATGCAGGTAGCCAATGGACACATAGGCCATCCAATGCGACAGGCTAATTACAGGCCTGGGACAGCCACAGAAACTAGATATTAGAAACTAGATATTTGTCCTTTTTTTGCCCGAGCATTTGATGTGTGAATTGCTGTCGGGATGTAAGGAGAATACATATGACAAAAAAATGCTTCTAAATTCAATGGCCTACCCTAACTTTAAGGAGTGGGTTTGCTGCAATGCCTGCCATGTGAACTGAGATACTTTGAGAATCTAGCCGAGTAACTGTGAGAGAACAGCTCCACTGCCAACCCGCTTCTGAGAGGCCATTCAAATGAGACCCTGATCAACAACAAGACCAACAACAACAACACACAACAACAACCACAAAGTGGACTTACTTCTTCTTGTCCTTGTCCTTCTTGAAGGGCTGCTGGGAGCAGCTCTGGAGTGCCTGGCCCATGAGGGTCTCGGCAGCCACCTTTCTCCTGTTGAAAGAGTTCATCTCCTCTTCCAGCTCCCGTCTCTTCTCCTCCAGGTTCCTCTTTTCATCGTGGTGCATGCGTTTCAACTGCTCAAACCTCTCATGCAGCTGGAGGGGGGGGGGGGGGGGGGGTGTATGTCATGAGGCATGATAAAGACAAGTATTCTTACAGTCTGACGACGGCACAACGGATGGATTCATCAGTCCAGCGGCCTGGCGCTTACCTCTCTTTCCTTCTCTTTCAGCTCCGCCTCTGTCTCCTTCACTTTGTTGACAAACATCTGTCGCATCTCCTCCTCCTTGCGCTGCAGCTCCACCAGGAACTCTTTCCTCTTGGTCTCATAGGTCTGCTGCAGGCTGTGGGATGCATACCGAATCAATACTTAAGTCTTGAAGTGTACTCTGTGTCAAATTAGATTAGATTCAACTTTATTGTCATTGTGCAGAGTACAAGTACAGGGACAACGAAATGCAGTTGGCGTTCTAACCAGAAGTGCAAATGAGCGATTAAGGTGCAGGTTGAAATGCAGATTAAGGTGCAGAGTGCAATATTGAAAAACAGGAAAAGTGGCAGTAGTCATTAAAGTGACGGTAAACAGTAAACAGTGCAAGTGGAGGTAGTGATTGTCGAGGTAGTAACGGTTAACTAACAGTAGCAGAAACAGCAACTCAAACAGCAAACAACAACTCAAATTCCGACGGGTGTTCCGATTCTATCAATTGATCAGAGTATACAGACATTGTGACTCCCAATTTCTGGATGTCTTCCCACCAGAAGCGTCAAACCCACCCAGGCTTCATCTCACCTGAAGGGCTGGCTGTCTGGATCTGTGTCCTTGAATCCCATCTCCTCCAGTTTGCAGCGGCGGTAAAGCTCGTAGTGCCGCGCGTGCGTCTGTTCCCTGAGATCCTCGATGTTGACGCGAAGCAGCATTTCCCTGAGCTTCACAAAGTCACAGTGGCTCTCGTTCTCCACTGAAGGACAATGAGCACATGTTCGGACTGAATTCAACGCAGCCTCGTGTGTGTGTGTGTCTGTCTGTCAGCTCCTGTCTTTGCACAGTTGTATGGCACATTATCTATCGATTAGCTTAGCTGTAGGTCAACGTGGAGCCATGGGGTTTTCATCGTAAACAGCAGTTCTGTCCCATCACAGTGGTACAGACTCACCTTGTACTGATCCCCAAGGATAGAGCCTCGCCCTCACCATCTTGTTGCCAACCTTCACCTGATCCACACTTCCAATCACAGCAAAAGGAAGATGAGCCTGTTGGTAGAGAATGGAAGGACCATTGAAGGAGAGGCCTATTCCTGCTATTCCCTATTCTGCTGGACGCCAGGGGCCAACTTGAACTCTTCACCTGTGAATTGACTCCTAATTGAGGTGATGACAATCATCTGTGCATTATTGTTTATGTTGCCTGTCTAAACCCAGCTCAGATAAATGTCACCACTGCAATTGGAATTCTTGAAACGTGTTCTGGTGACTTCTTTACTGTGTTAAGAGCAATGAAAGGTTTCACCTTCTTCTGACAAATGTCCTTATTGTAAGTCGCTTTGGACAAAAGCTGCTAAATGCCCTAAATCTAAATCTAAACCTACGGTTACAGTATGTTTACCTACGTGATGATTATTCTACATTGGTTTCATTGGACAGAAGACTCAAATAGAACCAATCCAATGTCAAAGCCTTGGATCAGAACACTGCCCTTAGTGTTTGTGGGGGTCCAATCCTTCAGGAAGGACAGAATTCCACAGATGGCTCACTGGTATGCTCAGGAAAATGGTTGAACATGAAAACACTTTACCTCTAAAGAAAATGCCTGGTCTAAGTGGCTATATTGAAAAATATTCTATTTGGTGGACAAAGAATAATTATTAACCATTTAATTGTTACAAACCCTTACAGAATTGTTCATGCAGTGACACGGCATTAGGCCTGTGTGTGTGTGAAAGGAGGTCATGCTCACATTCATACTGGAGTTGATCTCTGTGACAGCTTCGTCCTCGGTGGGAAACTGGTAGATCTGTACTCCGTTGCTCACCAGTTCACTCATGATCTTAATCTTGAATTTGTGCAACTCGCTTTTGGAGATTGTGTCGGCCTTTGCGATGACAGGGATGATGTTCACCTGCGTAATGAATTAAAAAAAATGAATGGTGAAAAAGACCCTACCTACTTCAAATGTATAAACACAAGGGTAATACTTGCCTAAATGTCCTGCCCAAGTAAATCAAGAATAGCTCTACATCTGTCAGGTTGGCATGCATGAAGTTGGTATCAATAGGTAGTTAACAAGTTGGGCAGACAAAATCAGTTAGCTGTGAACATGTAATGATCAACATGCAAGAGTGAACTGACATACATAATAGACATTGCTGCTGTTTTATGGTTGGGCTTAACTCACCTTGCTGTCTAATTTCTTCATGGTCACCAGATCCAAGGACTTGAGGGAGTGGCCGGTCGGGGCTATGAAGTACAGGCAGATGTGGATTCTGGTGTCGTGGTAGTTGTACAGGGAACGCTTGATTTTCAGCTCCTCCTGGAGGTAGTTCTCAAACTGGGTGTCGATGTAGTCCACAATGGGTTTATAGCTGCAGAGCAAAAAGAAGGCGATGATAAATGTATCACAGATAACTCAGCTATCTGATGTTCTTCCACACCAGGTTAGATTCATGTTTAAAGCTAGCTTGCCTTGCAGTTTAGACAATGTTTTACTGTCTCAGAATATAGACACTCTGCTGCTCCTGCAGCCTTTCAACCATGAATGTCAGCCTTTTACAATCCCTGTAGTCATTATATTTCAGACCACAAAATTGAACCCGTCATTGGTCAAACGAAACCATTAATATAATGTACATCAATGATATTAATCATTAATGATTTCAAAAGTATGAAATGTGCAGTAAAAGTCTTTGATTCCTTCAGCTACTCTGGATCTGCCCGTTACATGCACCACAGTATATGCCCTGCCCTCTGTTCTGTTGTTGTGCATGTTATGCATTCAGCAGTTGTGCAGATTTTCCGACCCACTGTTTTTTGTTGTGCCTCCAATGTTGACTGTGTGCTTTAAATGTTCTCAGCCTTACTTTAGAAGTCACTTTAGACAACAGCATCTGTAAACGGTGCAGAGATTTAAGTTTGTTTTTCAGTGTGATGTTAGAAATGGCATAGCCATCCGTCAGCTATTGGTGAGAGATCTGTGCGGTGAGAATCAGTTTCCAGCTGAGTGCACCTGCGTGCCCGTTTAGATGTCAGTTTCAAAGACTTGCTCTCCTCCACTCTTTTCAGCTTGCTGTCTATTTTCAACTCTCAAATCTTACCCAGCACATTTAAATGACTAAATGTCAACGTGGAATAACATCGTGTTATTTTTGGAATTGTGTTGGGCACTCAGTCGGACCAGAGTCCAGACCCTCTAGAGATGGCCCGCTTCTCTCTACATGCCCAGAAACAACAAGCCGACAGAACGGGGAAAACAACACCTGTCTTCTTTGTTGATCTGGTCCCCAAACCCCACCGTGTCCACGATGGTCAGCTTCAGGTTGACGTTGCTCTCCTGCAGGTCGTAGGTGCTGGGCCGCAGGTGCACGTCGCTCAGGTAATGGCTGGCCTCGTCGCTCTCAAACGTCGTGTTGAAGAGAGTGTTGATTAGCGTCGACTTCCCGATCCCCGTCTCCCCTGTTCCGGGCAAAACAGATATTTGTACATTTATACACGTGTACGAATGTCCTGTGACATGGAGCATGCGGCCATTCAATGTCGAAATATTTCCATTAAAAAAAACTAAAAAAAACTATGTACAAAGTTATCTTAACAATGTGGTTTAAATGTTGCAACACTGACTCAAGTGGCGTCTTGTTTACTTCCAGGCCGACTTGAGGGGCAGTGGCTGTCTGTTTGCTGGGTTTGTTTTATTACCTTTCCTGCTTCACGACTGCACATTTAGTGCGCCGTCTGTGGATATGGATTTTTTTTTTCTACTGCTTCAAAAATCCATGTGTCCAGGGTCTTGTATTGGGTTTTACACATCTCATGTGTTTGTATAGTGTAGGAAATGTATACAGGCGTTATTGTGTGCATTGCACATTTTTATTTTTTTTGCTTTTTATTGTGTGTCGTATTGAGATACTGCCTGACTGCCTGCCTTTTTCCTTTGGGATAAATAAAGTGTCTGTGTGTCTGTCTGTCTGTCTGTCTGCGTGTGAGTGCGTCTGTGTGTCCTTTGAATGTAATTCAAACTTGCCAACACAGAGGATGTTGAAGCAGAATCCCTGCGAGACAGCCTTGCTGACCAACTGGTCTGGGAGACTGTCGAACCCGACATGTCCTCCCAGCTCCACGTTACGCTTCTCTTCATTCTGAAATGAAGAGGAACACAAAACATCCACATTTTAATTCATGTCATTCTATTGACTGCAAACATTTCCCCCCCCCCCCATCTTTTGGACAATTGCTCGTTTTCTTCCTTACAATGCCATTGATTGAACATGGACTTCATGGCAGGGCCTTGTGTCTACATGTCTTTCATAGCACAATAAAGACAATTCAAAAATTTGACTAAACACTAAAACTAAACAGCTTACAATGACGTGAAGTGAAGTAAAACTTCAAGTTATAAAAACCCATAAATAATAACCTTCAGTATGCCCTACAACAAAGTGTGCAATCTAAAGTTGCATGCATTGACACAGCTTCAGTAAAGGAATATTATGCTGAAAAGTCTGAATCCACATATGGGACAATAGATGGCACTGATATGAATCCTGGCTGATTAATTTGTATGCTTGGTAGCTGTTGCTCTTCCTCATGCCAGATACACACTGGGACTCTTTAACATTGTGGCAAACAGCGTTCCCATTTTAGAAGATTTTACATAAGGAAAATGATGTGCTTGATGAGCGCGCGCGCACACACACACACACACACACACACACACACACACACACACACACACACACACACACACACAAAGAGCTCTTTATATGGATGTTATTTGACAGGGTGAGAGGGTATGCATAGCCTTACTAGCACTCTCTACTCACATTTTGTGTGTGCGTGCGTGTGTGATTGAAATCCTCAGTTTTGCGAAACCCCCGCAACATATGAGTGCCAAGAAGCACTTCGAATGTTGCCTCGATGATGATAAATCAAAGTGTGGCAAAGCAATAAACTCTAAGTGGTGTTTAACGTCATTGTCTCAGTCATTAGCAGAGGCGATGCTTAATCACACTCCACTCTGCCGTCCTGCGTTAAAACCTTTACACGCCAACACTAATGCACGGTTAAAATGACTACGTGAACGTTATAACAACCTACGCACCGTATTATCTTGCTGTTATAGTTTGTTTACTGACTTTGGGCGTCGTTACAGAAGCGTCATGCATTCGCATCCCCACCAGTACCCCTCATCGGGACGCTGAAATGCGTCATTGACCTTTGCAAAGTATATTTAAAATGCATCCAAACAGACCGACTTATGTCAATAGGCTGCTCAAGACATAACACAATGATGAAGCATGACATACACGCCAGATAAACCACGATCGACGGGCTAATCCCCCACCGAGGCACCTGAACGTTATGATAAACACGCTATGTTGGAGGCATAATCCCCCCCGTCTACTAGGTCGCAATGAGATGACAATTTCCCGTGCACGGTTATCTCTGGCTTACACATTATGGAATACTTACTGCGAAAATATCTATTTCAGTGGCCGCCATCGTCAGACGCCGCAGGAGTAAAGAGGGACTTTACGAGGAGCCGTCTTCATCTGACCAGTATCGGAAGGGAACGGCTTAATTCATTCAACATGGCCACTTGGTGGCAACACCCCCTCGATGCCGGAATGTACTATCAATTTGCCCATTGAGAACTATTGGGTTGGTCCGTGATTGCCGCACCCATAGGCTCAATTATCTATCTATCTAAGAAAAAGGATTCCCCCCCCCATACAATTCTTGAGAAATAAAGACGTGACTGGTGGGGGTCAGGTGACCAGTCACAGATCGCGGGATGTAAGTAGGTGCCGTGTTCTTTAAGAATGAATCTGACTACTTTTAAATCACTTTATTGTATGATTTATCTTTTCAATAAACTGCAGAGCAAAGGAGGGAATGAGTACTAAAATACGCGTAGAGATACACCCAGCTTCGTATCCACGGATGCTCTGCCTAGAGTGTTCTGCACATATTGTTTCTGTTCTGGGTCTTTATTCGGAAAGAGGAATGTGCTTTAGAAATATGGAAGCGGTACATTGCACATGGCCTTGTGTGTCCATCTGTTTTAATTGTGTGTGTACGTCAATAGGCCACACCATATGTCTGCAGAACACCCGTGTTATTCCGCGGGATCAATCTTTTACTGTCATGGCACATTAATACATCCTTAACCTAGCATACCTTAGTGCATAGCTTGTCATTTTTCAATTTTGCTCCTTATTCTGCATTTCTGCATTTCAACCTGCACCTTAATCGCTCATTTGCACTTCTGGTTAGAACGCCAACTGTATTTCGTTGTCCCTGTAGGCCTACTTGTACTCTGCACAATGACAATAAAGTTGAATCTAATCTAATCTAATCTAATGATTGGTGCGTTCATTGTTTTTGTTTTTCAATATACTTCACATAGGACAGAACAGTGTTGCCAACGTCTATATTTAACGATATATTTTTTTTAATTCTTTTTAAAGCGACTAGTGACAAATCTAGCTACTTTCCCGGCGTTCTAGAGAGTTTTGGAGACTCTGGTGTGATGGATGTACAGTCCCTTTCTACTCTCCTGAGAGTGGGCAGTGAGTTCAGCTGTGCTGTGTGTGTTATCGCTCCTCCTCCCTCCTCCCTCGTTCACTGTCTCTCCCGGCTGCTCGCTCTGCTCAGTGGCACTGAGTGCTGCTGCGAGAAAGCGGTCTGGATTCCGGCTGCTCGAACACTGCAGGCAAGTAGTTGAGCTCGGACAAAATAATAGCTTCCAAGAACTGGTAGCAAGCATTACAGACCGGTCTGCTGATTCTCTGCCATTCTCCGTTCTGTATTCAAATAGATGCCTTCACTGACATGATAGGCCCAGAGCTCTGGATAGGCCTATAGGCTATGACATTTTGCAAAAAAATGAAAGCAAATAAAACAGACAGCGATCGCGCAGCTTCTGTTTCAGTGATAGGCTGAAATGTGTGAGCCACATCCCCCAATTGAAAATGAATCAATAAAATAAATAATAAACAAACAAAAAACAAAACACAAAAAGTAACTGCCAGCGTGTCTTAATTCACGTCTGCCGGTCCCAAGCCCGGGTAAAGGATGAGGGTTAAATCATGCGATTACGTCATTTAGCGACTTCTGTCGACTTTTAGGACCGCCTTTGGCTACTTTTCTCACTGAGGAGTTGGCAACCAATTCCGTTAAGGACAGCAAGGAGCTAGAAATCAATGCTGCAGCAATGACTTAATCCAACATCCAAAGCTACATCAGTCAACAGGGCTGTACATGGCAATTCAACCCTCCTCATGCCTCGCTCATGGAGCGAAGGGGTTTGGGAGCGCCTGATAGGAGTTGCGCGTAAAATCTTGGACTCCATGCTGATGCGGAATAAAGCGGCTTCTCACATGAAGTCCTGCACACTTATGGCTTAAGTGTCCGCCATCACAAACGCCAGACCACTTGTCCCAATCCAAACTGACCCAGACTTGCCCTCTCTTGACAACTTCCACGTTGCTCACTCAGAAAAGTGGCTTATCAGCACCACCTGGAGACTTCGTTGAAAAAGACCTCTACAAGCGACAATGGATGCAGGTGCGGCATACGGCGAAGAGATTCTGGACCAGGTGGAGAGCAGAGTACCTCCAATCACTGCAGCCTCGTCGAAAGTGGCAAGAGGAACAATGCAACATTGAAGTGACCTCGTCCTGCTGAGGGATGCCCAAGCAGCTCGCAACGATTGGCCCATGGCATTCATCACAGCCGTTTTTCCTGGTCAAGATGGTTAAGTCCGCAAAATGGAGTTAGAAGTGACAAAAGAAAAGACAAGATTCTTAGGCCTGTGACAGAAATCATCTTGCCGGATAGGAATATTAATGTATCCTTTTTCGTTAATGACATGTTGATGTGGCATCTCTTACAGATGCCAGACGGGAAGTGTTCTGCCCTCGGCAGTTTAGTTAATTAATTTAGCAGTTTAGTGCCATCTACTGGCGTCTCCTGATATGCAGCATTTGCCGTAAACAATCATAGACAGCTACTAAGATAGATGTTTATTGTTTCCATGGTAACTCCAACAACCAATTTGGATATTCTTTTCGATTGGTATTATCAGCACACATCTTTCTTTTGTCAGTAATTCATCTGTTTTCAGCTTATGTGTTTGAGCCCTTGGAACGTGAAAGTGTATTAATGTCTTACTTTCAATAGATTATGATTTTATGAACAGATCTCAGTATTTTCAGCTATTTCTTTGGTAATCTGTATATCATTCGTCATGCTGCCCTGAAACGTGCTCAGCTGCACCAGAAAAAAGAAGGAAGATTGGAAAGAGACATTTATCATTTCATCAGTTTTACAGTGATATGTTAATTCTAAATACACGTTTTGTATTCTTTACAGTTTTACTCTACATTTACATTAAACCAGGAGCTTGGAGGCTACATCCTGACTTTGCGTTTTCTTTGAATGGGGTTAGAATGGCTGTCTATTTAGGAAACACACAAGGAGGGCAGTACACACAATAATAATAATAGATGTTAGGCGGACCGCTGTCATAGATCAGATCTGACGTCTCTATTGTGATATGCATTTTGGCCAGAAGAGGGAGACAAACACCGATTTAGGACGTCAGGGACGAAGCAATATCCTGCAGCAGAAGATGTACGCTGATTGTAACATCAGAGTATTCACAGGTTTTTTTATAAGCAAGTTTAGAATGGTCACCATTTTACTTGTGGTCAGTCTGATAGAATCAATGTCATAATGGAACATCCAAGAAACATGCTGATCATAAGATAAGATAAGATATTCCTTTATTAATCCCCCTTAGGAGAAATTCACATTGACCAGCAGTACAAGGGGATAGAGGAGTGCAATAGAAGGCCTGGGTATAGACAATAAACACTAAACAACACTAAATTAAGATACCATTATATGTGAGCTCTTAGAATCAGCTCAGATGAAAAAATGAAAACCTATATACCGGTACATACATGGTAGTCTTTATTGAGATGAACAGTGCAATTGGTAGGTGGACATACATAGTAGTCATCATTGAGATGAACAGTGCAATTAGTAGATGAAGATGAACAGTGCAATTGGCAACTGAGTCCTGCTGAGGTGTAGATATAAAAAAAATAAAAAAAATAAATAGGTGTGCAGATACCGTGGGAGATGTTTACCATGAAAGATGAAACCAGAAACACACACTCTGGACCATGTGTGTGTGTGTGTGTGTGTGTGTGTGTGTGTGTGTGTGTTCTACTACAGTGGTGTATATGCCGGGCGTAGTCAAACAAACTCTTTGGGAAAACCTTTTCTGTAATTGGACATTGTGTTGGATTGTGGTTAGATATTCACAATGAAAATGTAGATTTCAGAAAAGAAATGCCTAAAGGCTTACTTTGCCAGACGAGGACGGATGAATGTGGAAGGGAGTCGATGTGAAGAAAGGCATCACGTTTAGATGTCAGCATGGGACCTTCTCACTTCACCGGCTGCCCCCAAAACCATCTCCTCTTCTGCACTGTGTCTTCTTAGACCCCACTTTACCATTAGTGGTACCCTCCTTCTGGTCCACACTGTAATCCAGAGCAGCACTGCGACCGGAAGGAACAATTCACACAAATGATCGCACTAAGTCACATGACCAAACTCAATGAAGAACCAATCAGAAGAAGGGAGCCCTTGTGCATTCATGTGTCCCTTTTCATGTACACGTTATACACATATCTTTGATATGTATAAGCTTTTAGTATATTTTAAGTGTACCATATCTCAACTTGCATATGTTACGTAGACCTTTGAGTGGAGGTACAACAGGAGTTTGAAAGGTTTGAGCTGGTCGTCCACCTTGTAACCGCTTTTAATATTGCACACTTAGCCATATATATGGTATACAATACATTTATACTGTACTACTATAGTGCTATACATACTGCATACAGTATATTGTACTATACATATATATGGTACTATATTGTATGACTATAGTACTTCATATATACAGTGCTATACTGTATGACTATCGTACTACACATATACTAACTTATGTGTAGTACTATAGTAGTATAGTATAGTACCATATATATGTGTAGTACTATAGTCGTACAGTATAGTACCGTATATAATATATACGGTACTATACTGTACGACTATAGTACTACACATATATACGTGTATATATATATATATATATATATATATATATATACACGTATATATATATATATATACACACATATATACTATACATACATACAGTACATGTATGACTGCAGGCCGTAGCATGAGCAGAACTTAGCGTTGGCTTCAAGACACCTCAGAGACTCGCGTCATCACCGGCTCCATTCAGTCCTCCTTCGGAGTATCTGTATACATGTGAATGTATACATGTAAATATCCATATTCATGTGTTGACATAGATGAATGTATCAGCAATGTGTCTCTATAGTGTGTAGGTATTGTTGGTACTCGTCTTGGTCCTGTGGCCAGAATGGAGGATGACAGACCTATCATGCAGGGCTTGACGACCGGAGCCGGTCCAGTGACTCTTACTTATCCCCAGAGTGTCCAGATGGTACCTTTTCATCTCACTGACGACTTGTGCCGTCTTGGTGGTCTTAAACATGGTTCGGACGCTCCATGCTCCAAGCTCTTTCGCGCTTCTGACTTCCCTTCAAATTTCATCAAAAGTGATCATACTGCCACCCAAAGAGCTTGGGTGGCCGGGGTCTACTATGGGGCAGATGTCAATAGGATTTCTCATTGGAGTTTCTGTAACAGTAGGTTTTTTTTTTTTTACTGGGCGGCGTTGTTAGCGCCACGCCCAACCCCCAACCTGGAGGACCAGGTGCTGCCTTTCGTCTCACTCCTCACCCAGGACCAATCTGGTATGGTTGAACCTCCAGCATAGCTCACAGGATCATAGGAGCACGCAAGCCTCTCCACCACGACAAGGTCGCAGCACAGGGAGAAGAATGGTACAGCATACACCACAGGAAACAACACAGCAAACAGTGCAGCAAGGTGGCATAACTTCTAAATGTCGAATGCGCTTAAATTGAATGGGCATCCGGGGGGGGGGGGAGTGTCACTAGTCATCAAATTAGTATCTACCCACTAATTACAATGTGCCAACACTATCATTTACATGATAAATTTGTATAACTTTTTATATAAGTTTTATAACCGCATTCATAATCCTAGAACCGTTGATTTTTCATTACCTTAGCATGAGCCCTTTACTGGACACACTAAGCGCCCTATTCGTGTCTGGCCTCTCTGTTTGTCACTCGCCCTTTATCGCTTCTTCTGTTCCTCCGATGGATGGGTTCCTGTGTCTCTTTTTAGTCGGCTGATGGTGAATATAAGAATCCCCTGGCTACTTGTTTTATATATAGCCGGTTGTTTGTGGATGTGTACTGCTGTAAAGCAGTTCGTTACTTCGCGAGACCAGAGATTACGAGAAGAGGGTGACCCGGAGGCTGCAGATTCATGCCCGCAGTTCTGTGACCGCAGTTCTATGTCCCTCACAGTGCCACCTAATGGTAGGAGTATGTGCCTGCAATACCGGGGGCTGAAGTTTCAGGACTGTATCTGGTTTTATAATATTAGAGGTTTATTCCAGCCATATACTACTTAATATAACATCAACGGTATTTTCTGTCTAACTATAATATTTAAGGTTTATTCCACCCAAATGCTAGCCTGGGAATTCCCATGCTGCTTTGCGCGCGATTTCATTCTCACTGCAAAGACAGCCTGGAAACCACCGCCCTTATTTTCCCCTGAGTTAGGGAACCAATCACAGAACGGGGGGGGGGGGGGGGGCCGAAGCTTGTAGCGTGTTAATCCAACATGGCAGCGGACACAACGTTACCGTTCGATGCAGCCTTAGAAAGTGTATTAAGTAGCTTTTGTAGCAATTAATGTAATTTTAGTAGCTATTTTTTAGTAGCAATTGGCTATGAATCGCGCGGAAGCAGCATGGGAAGAACCAGACGCCATTTGATAGACATTCGTAGCGCCCAATAAACGGCTCTAGGCATTCGTAAACCACGCCTCAAATACGAGAAAATTCACACCTAGTTCCCAGACCACCATCTCATCGAGATGTGGACGCGTCAGCCAGGCTACCCAAATGCCAAAACAATTGTGATTAATGATATTACTACAGTTCAATAGAGGTGTTGTATCACTGTCTAGAACAAATAAATAACTGGATGAACCAAAAATGAGAAGCTGATCCATGCTTTTATCTCCAGTAGACTTGACTATTGTAATGGTCTGACAGGACTACCCCAAAAGAGCATTAAACAGCTGCAGCTCATTCAGAATGCTGCAGCTCGGGTTCTTACTGACAAAGAGATCAGAGCATATTACTCCAGTTCTGAAGACTTTACACTGGCTCCCAGTCAGCTATAGAATATACTTTAAAGTTCTGATACTCGTCTAAAAATCACTGAATGGAACTTGCAATTATTCTATAGCACTTTGAATTATTTAAATCCTTTACTGACTTTATGCTGTTGCATTAAACTGCACTGTATGTTTTAAATTAACCTCTATTTATGCATTTTCATGTTTTAAATGGTCTTATGTTTAGTTTGAATGCTCTTTGTTCTGTTTTAAATGCTTTTAAATGTTGAACTTTTAATCATGTAAAGCACATTCAAGATTCAAGATTCAAGAAGTGTTTATTGTCATCACATCCAGGACATTACGAGATTACAGTAGCTGCTACAAGATTTATTGTTTTTAAAACAAAACAATAAATGGAGAAGGGTAGAAAAGATAAGAGGCCATAAAAATAGTGATATGGCCCACACACACTAAAAACAATGAACCAACAACGGAGCGCACGTTGCCCATAATCACAGAAGGTAGGACAGGTGCTTCCTGAGCCTGTTCCTCACCGTCGGCCTCTTTTCCTTCACTTTAACTCCGGAGGTAAATCCAGGCGTGGACGGCCACAGTTTGTTATTGTATCCCAAATGCTGCAGAGTTCACCGATGCTGTAGGAGACGACTGCTGCTGGGTCAGACGCTCCAAAGCCTTGTAGCTTCATGGGAATAAATCCACTCCATATAACTAACCACATAAGTCCAAACATGTGCACTTTAAATCCCAACATATTGCATGTGATTCTTGCGTTCAAAACAGTGACACGACGGTAAAACAAGACACGGGAAAAACACTTTGTGGTAGCGAGTCGCCGACAGGGCAGGCGCCACTTCGGATATAAGTTTGAACGGTTGTTCTTTCTATGGATAGTTTCCCAACAAAATCACGCATTTCTTCATTCGCCATCTCACGTCTAACCAGTTCGAAATTATATGGCCATCATAAATGTTAATTGTGGGTCTTGCCACCCCTTTCTCATCCCAGTTAGACGCCATAGTTCTAGTAGAAGGCTGAGGCTACCTTCCACCACGTCTCCCCCATGTGACGTCATCGCCGAATTGCATTAAAAATATACAAAAAACTGGACTTTCAACACTATTTTGGACATTTCTGACTTTATATACATATCTTGAGTGCTTTATGTACCTGTTAGGAAAAATATTATCTAGCAATGGTACGGTTAGGTTGATTTGACATTCTGAAGAAGGACATAGTGAAAATTGTATTCCTCTTGGCGACTTTAAGTCTGACTCTCTGGAACTTGGAGACATAACATAAAGTGATTGAAGAATACACCTACTTCATGTCAAATCTGCTTAGTAACATGTAATCTTTATACATTATAAGCCAATCAGAATGGGACACTCCTGTCATGCTGTTCCGGTTTGAGACTTGTATATAATACACTGTGTCTCCGGGAGCAGGGGGGAAGCAACTGAGGAAGATTCACGCAAGAATCTCCTGCTCGATGAAATCCTCTGTTTCTCCTCGTAGGAGACCAATAAACAACTTCAGCTTAAACTATCTAGAGTTCCTGGCACTTCTTGTTCTTCGGCATCAACAACAATCTCCTCACTATCAGTACCCATTAATCGAAAGTGGTGTTTAACCTGCACCGCGGCCTTTAAGTAGGCCTGTGTTGTTATTGTGTACCGGTACCCTTTTAACTGTGTTTGATGTGTATTTGTGATATTATGAGTAAATACCCCTGCCTGTGTATTGAGTAATGGTAGTTACCAATTAGGGCTGGATTTTGCCAACTGCATAAAAAGAGTTGAGTGTCATTTGGAGCGGGACTCTCAAGGAACAGGAGTGATTAATTGCTTGCTGTTTCCTATAGCTCTGAAAGGGTGGTGTGAAACCCTGCTAAAGCCTTGCGTTGTTGCATCTAGTGCTTTTTGTTTCTGGCTGGATATAGCCATAGTCATTTTGTTTCGTTTATCAAGTATTTTTGTTCCTATTATTTCCCTTTTCTCTTCATTGTATTAACTTCTCCTATAATTTTACACTGGAAGATTCACACTTTTTGATGATAGAAAATAAAAATCATAATTTACGCCATTTCTGCCGAACTTCTGCCATTTGTGCCAAACCCTACGACCCTCGACAAACTACCTTTTAACAATCATCACTATTTTATTACAAAATGTCACTAATGAAAACAACATTTGAATAAAGTATGAAGTTGCAGAAACCATGTCACTACAAATGTTTGCAGACTTTACCTTCATGGCAAACAGCCTGGTTGAAATGGTTGTCCAAATGTGCTCTGCACCTACTCAACTTTGTTGGGCTAAACAAAGTTGGGCTGCAGAAGGGACAGTGAAAATGAAGACAGCATGTCTTGCATCTGTCCAGTTGGGGCAAGGTTCGCCCTTTCTGTATTGTAATGTGCACATAAAAAGAGAGTGCCTAATTAGTCAAATTTAATATTTTTACAACGCTTTCCAGACATAAAAGAGGCCTAAACCTAATAATGGACAAAAATACATTTCTGATCTTCTCCGGATTACCTCAATTTCCGTCCACAAAATCTCTAAATACAGTATAGATAATAGAGTAATATAGGCTAAATGTAAACACTGATATAAACATACATAAGATGTAATATGATATATAATAATACATTGTGGCAAGATGGAAGAACGACTCAAACAGAGACAGTTGAAGTTCTTTATTCATCAATTGCCAACACAAGAATGAATAACAGAGAAAACGCGCCACAAACTCAAAGGGTACAAACCACGCCCCCTACCCGTAAACCTACTGGGTGAGAGACATAAACACGTGACATACTGTGTGGGTATATCGACAGACTGTGCACGCCACACAGGCCCCCCCCGAACACCCAGAGGGAACTTATAAAGAAACATTCAATCCCTCATTGGAGGTTTGATCAGCCTGCCATAACGGTTGCGCCACCCCTCATTAGACACAGTAGGTGGTGCATGAGAAACATCCTCCACGACCGGATCCGAATCAGGGCACTCGGGTGAAATCCTGTCTAGGATCCTGGAAGGAGGACGACCTCGCCGGGGGACCTGGGCCGGAAACACAATCTCGTCAGCCATCATGTGTGCCGGTTTAAGCCTATCTAATGTAACGCGCTCCTTACGCCCACCCATATCCAGCACAAAACTCTTAGAGCCCGCCTCCAGTACCCTAAACGGGCCATCGTAAGGGGGCTGGAGGGGCGACCGGTGAGCGTCACGTCGCAGAAAAACAAACTTAGCCGTCATGAGCTCCCCGGGCACGAAAGACCGCGGCAAACAGTGATGCACCGGAGTGGGAGTGAGAGCGCTCCCCAACGAAAAAGGACGCACTGCAGGATGCGAAAGTGGAGCAGAACTCTCTGGCAAAAATTCACCTGGGACGCGGAGTGGCTGCCCTAGGACCAACTCGGCAGGAGAGGCATTCAGGTCCTCCTTAGGAGCTGAACGCAGTCCAAGCATCACCCAAGGCAAACGATCTATCCAGTTGCCATCCGAGAGTGCAGCGCGCAACGCCGCCTTAAGCGACCGGTGAAAACGCTCACACAAGCCGTTAGCTTGTGGATGATACGCGGTAGTACGGTGAACCTGTGTGCCTAGGGACCTAGCCAGTGCCGACCAAAGCTCTGAAACAAATTGAGGGCCTCTGTCGGAGGTGATGTCGGACGGGGTACCGAAACGCGCAACCCAAGCCGAAAGGAACGCACGCGCTACGTCCGCAGACGTCGTTGAGGACAGAGGAACCGCCTCTGGCCACCTGGTGGTCCGATCCACTACAGTAAGCAAGTGTGTAAAACCTTGCGAGGGAGGTAAAGGACCCACCAGGTCCACATGTACATGATCAAAACGCCTGGCCGGAATCGAAAACGCTTCGAGAGGCGCTTTGGTGTGCTGATGAACCTTAGCGCGCTGACACGCTACACATGCGGCCGCCCAATCCTTAACCTCTCTGCGAAGGCCGGGCCAGACGAATTTGGATCCAACCAGCTTCACCGATGCCCGGACCCCCGGATGTGAGAGAGCATGAACGGAATCGAAAACTCGACGGCGCCAGGCCGCTGGTACGACAGGGCGGGGACGGCCCGTGGAGACATCGCAAAGGAGGGTGGGACCGCCTTCCTGCACAACGGCCTCCTCAAGCTTGAGGCCCGTACCGGTGGCCCTAAGGGCCAGGATGTCCGGATCACCAGGCTGGTCAGCTGCCATAGCAGAAAAATCCACCCCGAGCAGTACCGGACCCGCCAACGTGACCCGCGATAAACAATCTGCAACGGGGTTGGCTTTCCCAGCCACATGCCGAATGTCCGTCGTGAACTCGGAGATGGCCGCTAGGTGGCGCTGTTGACGAGCAGACCATGGCTCAGCTACCTTAGACATCGCAAAAGTTAGCGGCTTATGGTCAACATAAGCGGTGAAAGAACGGCCCTCCAGCAGGAAACGAAAATGACGTGTAGCTAAGTACAACGCCAGCAACTCTCGGTCAAAAGCGCTGTACTTGCGTTCGTTGTCCCTCAGTTTACGGCTAAAAAACGCCAGGGGCTGCCATACACCAGCCACCCGCTGCTCGACCACTGCCCCCACAGCTACATCGGATGCATCGGTTGTCAGAGCAACTGGTGCCGTGGGCGCGGGATGTGCCAGGAGCGCTGCGTTAGCCAGGGCGGACTTCGCCCCGTCAAAAGCCTGGATCCGTTCGGGGGTCCAATCGACCTGGTCATTGGCCTTCTTCAGCCTCAGGGCCTCATACAATGACCGCAGGAGGTGGGCTGCGCGAGGCAGGAAGCGATTATAAAAATTAACCATGCCCAGAAACTCCTGTAGGGCTTTAACTGAGACCGGACGGGGGAATTCTGCTACAGCCTGCACCTTGGAAGGCAACGGAACTGCACCCTGCGACGAAATGCGGTGGCCCAAGAAATCAATATCTGGTAGTCCGAACTGGCACTTCGCCAGGTTGACAATCAGGCCGTGCTCATCCAGGCGCTGGAAAACCTGTTTAAGGTGCGACAGGTGCTCCTCAGCCGACGGGCTGGCCACCAGGATATCGTCCAAATAGACGAACACAAAAGCCAGGTCACGCAATACCGAGTCCATCAATCTCTGGAATGTTTGCGCTGCCCCTTTAAGGCCAAACGGCATGCGCAAAAACTCGAAAAGGCCGAACGGGGTTATCACCGCAGTCTTGGGCACATCCTCCGCGCGCACGGGGACCTGGTGATAACCGCGTACCAGATCCACCTTTGAAAAAACTGTTGTACCCGCAAGGTGAACAGAAAAGTCCTGAATGTGCGGGATGGGATAGCGATCATGCACGGTGATGTTATTTAAACGGCGGAAGTCACCGCATGGTCGCCATGACCCATCAGCTTTGGGTACCATGTGGAGGGGAGAAGCCCATGGGCTTTTTGAGCGCCGCACTATCCCTAACCGCTCCATGGTAGCAAATTCCCCTTTCGCCAGAGCCAACTTTACAGCGTCGAGCCGTCGTGCACGCGCGAAAACCGGCGGGCCCGTGGTGGGAATGAAGTGCTCCACACCGTGCCTTGTTGCCGCGGTAGAAAATGCAGGAGTGGTTAACGAGGGAAAACCCGCCAGCAATCGCTGATAAACGCAGCCGGACGCTGAGAAGCTAGCGTGCGTTAACGGCCCAGATCCCCCTGTCTGACATGGGAAGGTGGTAAAAGACACGGCATCGATCAAACGGCGATTAGCGACGTCAACCAACAACCCGTTTGCACACAGAAAATCCGCGCCTATGATGGGAACCGTAATGGATGCGATCACGAAGTCCCATTTGAAACTGCGCCCATGGAAACAAACAGCCACCGACCTGATGCCATATGTCCCAATAGAGGAACCGTTAGCTGCACTCAACTGCGGCCCGTTGCCTCGGGCTGACAGGTCCGAGTCAGCCGGAGGAAGCAGGCACTTCTGGGAGCCGGAGTCCACCAGGAAACGCCTGCCGGAGAGGGAGTCTTTCAAAAACAGCAGCTCCTCTCGCTCGCCAACGCTCACAGCTGCTACTGAGCGCCGGCTCTGGCGTTTCCCGACGCCTCAAATGCGCACGGAGGGACGCAACGCCGAGCCTTGGAGCCATAACGCTGGTGGAAAAAACACAAGGCGCCTCTGCGCTGTCTCCGCCCGGAAACTCCAGCCACCACTGCTGGGTCCTCGCCATCCGCTGTCGGCTGTTGGGGGTCCGACGACACGCTCTGCGCGGAGAACCGTCTGGTAGCCAGCAGGACACGATCCGCTTCTTCAGCCAAACCCCGGTAGTCACTCGCGGTCAGACAAGGAGAGTTGGCTAAAGCTGCGCGCACCGGTGGTGGGAGTTGGCGCAGGAAAATGTGCGGGAACAGGAAACCACCATCATCTGAACCCAGCAGTGACAGCATGCTGTCCATCAGGTCCACCGCCGAACCGCCGCCTAACCCGGGCTGGGACAGCATTTTATCGGCCCTCTCCGCCGCGGACAGGCTGTACCTCCGTAGCAGGAGTTGTTTAAGTGCTGCGAATTTGCCATGTTGTGGTGGGTCTCGCAGAAGTTGCATGACGCGGCGAGTGGAATGCTGATCCAGGGCCGCGACCACCAAGAAGTACCTGGAGTCGTCCTCTGTGATTCTACGCAGGTGGAAAAGCGCTTCAACATGCTGGAACCACGCAGCCGGGTCGCTCTGCCAGAACTCGGGAAGCTTCACGGACGCGGCGAAACCGGCCGGCTGTGGGAGTTGGGGCGACATGGCTGAGGAGGAGACACCGCATTCTGCTTCCTCGAACATGTTCAAATCGGGGTCACCAATGTGGCAAGATGGAAGAACGACTCAAACAGAGACAGTTGAAGTTCTTTATTCATCAATTGCCAACACAAGAATGAATAACAGAGAAAACGCGCCACAAACTCAAAGGGTACAAACCACGCCCCCTACCCGTAAACCTACTGGGTGAGAGACATAAACACGTGACATACTGTGTGGGTATATCGACAGACTGTGCACGCCACAACATGATATATAATATATAAACATAATTAACTTTTAGCATGAGGTAGGCCAATAGGCCTATGTGTTTCTGCCACGTCATTTCAGAAAATGTAAAGTTTCATGCATTTAGGAAAACGTAACTTCAGGCCTATAACGTTACGTGTTATTTCTCACATTATCCACTTAATATTTCTTCATGTTTAATTTAATGCACATGCTAAAACTCTTCGTCACTGTGCTTCAGTTTCATTAAACAAAATGTACGGTCAAACAGTTCATTTCCAACAGGCTAACATTAGCTACCTATTCGCTTAACCTAGATGAATATTTGACGTGCCCTTCAGACTATCATGGTAAATAGAGTCATATAATATCAAACGTAACACATTAAAACATTGATTTCGCTGTCAAGTCGACAGAATAGTTTAATGACATTAAATAATTCACATTCAATACTCACACTCCGGTCGTCGTCCATCATGGATGTATTATTTCCAAATAAAAAGTGGAAGACACGTACTCCGTCCAGTCGGTGGCGCTGTCGCACAAACATGAGGGCCATAGAACCGCGGTCATAGAACTGCGGGCATGAATCTGCAGCCTCCGGGTATGTCTGCAGCCAGACACCCTGGTCTCGCGAAGTAACGAACTGCTTTACAGCAGTACACATCCACAAACACGGAACCGGCTATTTATAAATACAAGTTGCCAGGGGATTCTTATATTCATCATCAGCCGACTAAAAAGAGACACAGGAACCCATCCATCGGAGGAACAGAAGAAGCGAAAAAGGGCGAGTGACAAACAGAGAGGCCAGACACGAATAGGGCGCTTAGTGTGTCCAGTAAAGGGCTCATGCTAAGGTAATGAAAACTCAACGGTTCTAGGATTATTAGGGTTATAAAACTTATATAAAAAGTTGTACAAATTTATCATGTAAATGATAGTGTTAACTGAATGTGCCCTTGTGTTTTATATTGTAAAACGTAGGCTAGAGATGTTGTCTATTAGCAATGGCTAACCTAGCAATTGTTGTTCTGGTGACTTGCTCACTGTATTAACAGCAATGAAGTATTTCACGTTCTTCTGATTACATTTGTAAGCGCTTTGAAAGCATCTGCTAAATGCCCTAAATGCAAATATAAATGTAATGTAGCAGTCTGTTGTGGTTGCCATGCGCGGCTGCAATGTTTTCCCAGCATGCACCGCGGCGGAGTTGCACATGTGTTGAATCATTAAGTTTGCTTGTGAATGACTGTTATAGTTTTTGTTTATTGTCAATTAAATTGTTGTAATATTTGTCATTGAATGTGCTATGAAAAGGGTGGGGGCGAAACCGTGATGGACATTACTATTTCTGTTGGACTAGTAGCCCAGCCCCGCCGCCTCAAGGTGAGAGGTGCGGTATACGCTGCAGGTAAACGGTACAGAAAACGGTGGAGGCAGACTTCTACGATACACTTGGCCATTCTCGTGTATCGAGGCAACCGGGCTAGGAGGCTTGCCCCTTGAAATTGGCATCGATTAACGCCTCAATCATTCGCTATTTGAGTGTCAGGATAATTTGAAGAATTTGGATCTAATCTGACGGTGCAGCTTACATTTAACTCCATTTGGCCTATAGCATTCACTACTTAGCTATCCGAGTAATTGGATGAATTTGGACCTTTATTGACCCTTCTAATCTGACCATGGGATTTGCACTCGGGAGATCCCAGCACTAATTGGCATCTGATTGGCACTAATTTTTGGTAGGTTAACCCAAATTTTTCTAGTCGTTGTTCTGGGCCTAACAACAAAGCCATTAAGCACATTGTAATTTGGTAGATACTAATTTGATGACTAGTCACACTCCCCCCCCGGATGCCCATTCAATTCAAGCGCATTCGACATTTAGAAGTTATGCCACCTTGCTGCACTGTTTGCTGTGTTGTTTCCTGTGGTGTATGCTGTACCATTCTTCTCCCTGTGCTGCGACCTTGTCGTGGTGGAGAGGCTTGCGTGCTCCTATGATCCTGTGAGCTATGCTGGAGGTTCAACCATACCAGATTGGTCCTGGGTGAGGAGTGAGACCAAAGGCAGCACCTGGTCCTCCAGGTTGGGGGTTGGGCGTGGCGCTAACAATGCCGCACCGTAAAAAAAAAAAAACTACTGTTACAGAAACTCCAATGAGAAATCCTATTGACATCTGGCCCATAGTAGACCCCGGCCACCCAAACTCTTTGGGTGGCCGGGGTCTACTAGAACTCACAGTATGACAACTTTTGATGAAATATGAAGGGAAGTCAGGAGGGCGAAAGAGGGTCTACTGGGGCCTAAAACCAAGATCTGCATTGGAGCATGGAGCGTCCGAACCATGTTTAAGACCACCAAGACGGCACAAGTCCTCAGTGAGATGAAAAGGTACCATCTGGACACTCAATACACAATAAGTGAGAGTCACTGGACCGGCTCCGGTCGTCAAGTCCTGCATGATGGGTCTGTCATCCTCCATTCTGGCCACAGGACCAAGACGAGTACCAACAATACCTACACACTATAGAGACACATTGCTGATACATTCATATATGTCAACACATGAATATGGATATTTACATGTATATATTCATATGTATACAGATACTCCGAAGGAGGACTGAATGGAGCCGGTGATGACGCGAGTCTCTGAGGTGTCTCGAAGCTAACGCTAAGTTCTGCTCATGCTACGGCCTGCAGTCATACATGTACTGTATGTATGTAAAGTGCTATAGTACTATATATAGTACTGTATATATGTATAGTACTATAGTCGTACAGTATAGTACCGTATATATGTGTAGTACTATAGCCGTACAGTATAGTACCGTATATATGTAGTACTATAGTCATACAGTATAGTATATATGTGTAGTACTATAGTAGTATAGTATAGTACCGTATATATGCAGTACTATAGTGGTACAGTATAGTACCATATATATATGTATAGTACTATAGTTGTACAGTATAGTATACCATATATATGGCTAAGTGTGCAAATTAAAAGCGGTTACATGGTGGACGACCAGCTCAAACCTTTCAGACTCCTGTTGACACTCCACTCAAAGGTCTACGTAACATATGCAAGTTGAGATATGGTACAATTAAAATATACTAAAAGCTTATACATATCAAAGATATGTGTATAATGTGTTCATGAAAAGGGACACATGAATGCACAAGGGCTCCCCTCTTCTGGTTCTTCACTGAGTTTGGTCATGTGACTTAGTGCGACCATTTGTGTGAATTGTTCCTTTCGGTCGCAGTGTGTGGACCAGAAGGAGGGTACCACTAATGGTAAAATGGGGTCTAAGAAGACAGATAACAGAAGGGGAGATGGTTTTGGGGGCAGCCGGTGAAGTGAGAAGGTCCCATGCTGACATCTAAACGTGACGCCTTTCTTCACACCGACTCCCTTCCACATTCATCTGTCCTCGTCTGGCAAAGTAAGCCTTTAGGCATTTCTTTTCTGAAATGTACATTCTGATTGTGAATATCTAACCACAATCCAACACAATGTCCAATTACAGAAAAGGTTTTCCCAAAGAGTTTGTTTGACTACGCCCGGCATATACACCACTGTAGTAGAACACACACACACACACACACACACACACACACACACACACACACACACACACACACACACACACACACACACACACACCGACCGTCCAGAGTGTGTGTTTCTGTTTTTATCTCTCATGGTAAACATCTCCCACGGTATGATCAGCATGTTTCTTGGATGTTCCATTATGACATTGATTCTATCAGACTGACCATAAGTTAAATGGTGACCATTCTAAACTTGCTTATAAAAAACCTGCCAATAATTTGATGTTACAATCACCGTATCTCTTCTGCTGCAGGATATTGCTTCGTCCCTGACGTCTTAAATCGGTGTTTGTCTCCCTCTTCTGGCCAAAATGCGTATCACAATAGAGACGTCAGATCTGATCTATGACAGCGGTCCGCCTAACATCTATTATTATTATTGTGTGTACTGCCCTCCTTGTGTGTTTCCTTATACAAAAAGACAACCATTCTATCTCCATTCAAAGAAAACGCAGCCAGGATGTAGTCTCCAAGCTCCAGGTTTAATGTAAATGTAGAGTAAAACTGTAAAGAATACAAAACGTGTATTTAGAATTAACATATCACTGTAAAACTGATAAAATGATAAATTTCTCTTTCCAATCTTCTTCCTTGCTTCCTTGCTTTTAACTGACCTGCCGAGGGCAGAACACTCCCCGTCTGGCCTCTGTAAGACATGCCACATCAACATATCATTAACGAAAAAGGGTACATTAATCTTCCTTTCCCAACAGCAAGATGATTTCTGTCACAGGCCTAAGAATCTTGTCTTTTCTTTGGTCACTTCTAACTCCATTTTGCGGACTTAACCATCTTGACCAGGAAAAACGGCTGTGATGAATGCCATCGGCCAATCGTTGCGAGCTGCTTGGCCATCCCTCAGCAGGACGAGGTCACCGACTTGTATGTTGCGTTGTTCCTCTTGCCACTTTCGACGAGGCTGCAGTGATTGGAGGTACTCTGCTCTCCACCTGGTCCAGAATCTCTTCGCCGTATGCCGCACCTGCATCCATTGTCGCGTGTAGAGGTCTTTTTCAACGAAGTCTCCAGGTGGTGCTGATAAGCCACTTTTCTGAGTGAGCAACGTGGAAGGTGTCAAGAGAAAGGGCAAGTCTGGGTCAGTTTGGATTGGGACAAGTGGTCTGGCGTTCGTGATGGCGGACACTTCAGCCATAAGCGTGCAGGACTTCATGTGAGAAGCCGCTTTATTCCGCATCAGCATGGAGTCCAAGATTTCACTCCTATCATGCACTCCCAAACCCCTTCCATGTGAGAGGCATGGGGGGGTTGAATTGCCATGTACAGCCCTGTTGACAGATGTAGCTTTGGATGTTGGATTCTGTCATTGCTGCATTGATTTCTAGCTCCTTGCTGTCCTTAACGGAATTGGTTGCCAACTCCTCAGTGAGAAAAGTAGCTAAAGGCGGTCCTAAAAGTCGCCAGAATTCGCTAAATGACGTAATCTCATGATTTAACCCTCCTCCTTTACCCGGGCTTGGGACCGGCAGATGTGAATTAAGACACGCTGACAGTTACGTTTTTGTTGATTTTTGTGTTTTTTTGTTTGTTTATTTATTTTATTTATTTATTTTTAATTGGGGTGTGACTCACATATTTTCAGCCTATCACTGAAAAAGGAGCTGAGCGATCGCTGTCTGTTTTATTTGCTTTCATTTTTTTACAAAATAGGCTACCATGTCAGTGAAGGCATCACTAATTGAATACAGAACGGAGAATGGCAGAGGATGGACAGGATTAGCAGACCGGTCTGTAATGCTCGCATGCAGTTCTTTGAAGCTATTCTTTTGTCCGAGCTCAACTACTTGCCTGCAGTGTTCAAGCAGCCGGAGTCCAGACCGCTGTCTTGCAGCAGCACTCACTGCCACTGAGCAGAGCGAGCAGCCGGGAGAGACAGTGAGCGGGGGAGGAAGCAGGAGGGGCGAGGAGCGATATAACACACATCCAGTGTTGTGCTAGTTACTGAAAAATAGTAACTAGTTACTAGTTAGTTACTGTAAAAAAAGTAACTCAGTTAGTAACTCAATTACTTAAACCAAAAAGTAATGCGTTACTGAGAAAGTAACTTTTTAGTTACTGTAAAACGTTCTTCCAATGCTCTGAGTTCCCCTCTAGCCGTCATTTCAGTTCTGTACTGATGCTGAATAATACAAACTGTTGATTAAAACAACCGTTTCAATTCATTTGCATCCACATCACTGAATCTAATCATCCAAGCAATATGATCTGTTGTGCACCAACACAAACCTTGACACAAACACCAAAGTATTTTTTCAATGTATATTTATCTCAGTCAGGCCATAGGCTATAAACTGGCTATTTTTATTCAAAAACAAACTGCCAAAAATTAAAGTGGCTTAAAAGCAAATACAGACATTGATATAAATAACTGAAAACAATATTCTGATACAAATAAACAATCTGAATTATTATTCAGAATCAAGTTGGACAAATGAATGGGCTTTAACTCAGCACCTAAGAACTTCTGTTTAAGACAATGAAATATGAAAATGATACATAACACCACCAACTGCTCAAAATCAAACCTGAACAATGGTTAACATATCCATGAAATAGGTGAGAGAATGTCAGTTATAAAGTTTGATGCCAGCATTTTATGCCAAGTAACAGAGTGAGCTGATTATTATTCAAAAAGTGCAAAGGATGAGCTCACTTCTTTCAAATAACGAGTGCTTACTTGCAGAGATCTGAATGATTGTTTGAGTGGAGAGTTATCACTGAAACCAGTGGTTATATCTCATGAGAAGCAGCTTCTCAAACCCTTTGTCTTTGAGCTTGTTCCTCTTAGGACACAGTACCAGACTTCCCAAACTGAACAGCCTCTCAACAGGGGCGCTGGACGGAGTAGCAGCATTTTTCTTCAGAGAGACTTCCTTTATTGTGGGAAATTGTTGGAGTACATCGATCTCTGTTGCGGTTGTTCTCAAGTAGGATATTATCTCAGATTCGACAGAACTGAAGGTGTCATCGTCCTCCCCAAAGTTAAAAAAAAGTCATGTGTTTTGGAGGTGCATGGTGTTGTTGGTACCTCTGGATACTGCACAGGGCCAGGCTGAGGGGTAACCTTGTGACACTCTGCTACCAGGTATCCCTTCACCATGTCCTTCTTCACCTGATCTTTACACCATCGCAGTGTGAACATGGGAAGCGAGGCAGCCGCTACCATGGCATCTTTGTTTTCCAAGACGGCAGCAAATCGGGTTTTGATAGCCTGCAAACACACAGTCACAAAGGTATTAGCATTAGTAAAAGATTCCCTTTTTAGTAAAATCAAAGATACTAAATCATAAGAAACATCACTCATATTTCTATGAATGGAGAATTGTGGGTATTACCAATATGACTACCAATGTTTTACATAAAATGTCTTTGGTAAAATATATATACATTTCCATGTGTTGATGGAATGTTTCTTACCTGAACTATGGCATCAGGTAGGCCCATTACCATAGTCAGACCTTCCTTCTTCTCCAGTGTCTTGGCCATCAACACTTCAAGGGTGGGCAGGAGGGTGCCATAATAACAGTGTGCTCTCCATGTAGGATGTCCAGAGCGACGGTGAGTGGCTTTGTGATGGCACAGTACTCCTTCAGGAACTGGCGTTCCCTATCACTAAAACATTTTAGGTCTAAACGATCACAGATGGTGATTAAGTCATTCGGAGGAATTTCAGTTATCCTTGCCACAGCATCATGAAAAGAGTTCCACCTTGTAGTGCATGGAACCAAGAGCTTTTTGGAGAACACACCCCCCACCGTCTCAGAGGCCATGGTTGACCTACTGGCCTTGTTCCACAGTGCAGTGCACTTTGCTGCAGCACTTTATGGTGCACTTTAATCGCAGGATTTGAAGTGCACCATTTTTCAAGATCAGAGCATGAGACCAAGTTCATAGTATGAGAGGCACACCTGAGATGTGGTGGCAGAACAATCCCATACTCTGTGGCAGCATCAAGCACATCATTAACATCTGTGAAGGTGACCTCATTATCATTATCACCACTATCATCACTATCATCATCAGGAGGCTGATACATTTTAAATGCCTTGACGAAATTTGAGCCATTGTCCGTAACAGTGGCTGTGACCTTTGTTGACAATCCATACAGAGAATGAATATGGTCTATCTCACTAGCAATAACATCATAAGTGTGACTACCTTTAATACGTTTACAAGCCAAAGCTGCTTTCTCGTGTTTCAAAGTAGTTGGGTTTATCCGATGAGCTGTAACACCTAAGTAGCTCCTGTTTTGGATGGACCAAATGTCTGCTGTGGTTGAGATGTAGTGTAGCTCCTCATATGCTTTCTTGAGCTTGTATTCCATTTTTGCATATTCTCTCTCCAGGTAGCTGGAGAAGGTTTTCCTTCCCATCTGCCGTGTGCCACCTGTTAAACCAATAATTTAAACATATTAGGTGGATCACAGTCAAAGTAGTATTGCTATACACATAGACCGCGGAACGTGTTTGAACAAGGGGGGCCCACAATTGCAAGAGGGGGTACCCAAAATTTTAGGTCGGACATGATGCATAGCCGAGGCTATGCACGGTATACACGGACACGCACGTAATGCCATCAGTCATGTCAGCCAGTACAGAACAGCGCAGAATAAAATGCACAAGAAAGGTACCTCGGTGGTCGGTGGTAACGCAACTGAAACTGCTTGCTTGTACCAGTACTAAAGCACTATGAGAAACACTGAACACAGAGAAGTGCACGTTCTGTGGTGCTTGGTCAGAGGAATGTATGGGAATATGCTTGCAGTTGTATCAGAGCTGGGCGCGCGCGCGTGTGTATATGAGAGAGAGAGAGAGAGAATGCGGATGCACATCACTTTGCCAGGATGATTTTACTTTAAATGTCCAAACAGCCAACAACACTAATAACCCAAGTCCAAAATATGCCAGCACAGAAGTGCGCAAATTGCCAAAACAGTCAACACAGCACAGAAGGCTATAGCCTACATAGATGAATCAATGGTCATGACTTAAGCCCACAACATGCCAGCACATACCGGTAACTGTGCAGAATAAAATGCTCAATCAGCCAACAATACACAACAAAAGCACCTCAGTAAGATGTTAACTCAACTTAAACTCGCTTGTATCAGTACAATGCAGTATAAAAACATTGAACAAAGAAGAGTGCACACGGCGGTGCTAACCATTGACTTACCCTTAAAACTTCCCAAAGGCCTGCCTGCGTCTCTCATTGGCCTGCACGAACTCCTTAGCGATGGCTGTCATGTCAGTGTCCTCCAGAATGTCACGGTGAATATGGATGTTCATCAAGTCATTCAGTCTTTTTTGTGGCATTGTGCATCGGTATGATGAGGTATGATTTGAGTCGACAAAGTGTGGAAAACGAACGCTCTGCTGATGCCGTACTGACTGGGATGGTGAAAAAAAGTTTCAGAAGTTTGTGTACTTCGGGCAGCAGGCCTTTTGCGACAGGAACAGCATTCATTGCATTGCTTATGACTCTCACTGACAGTTTGTCATTTTGAAGTGTAGATGTCTTAATCGTGTCTGGCAACATGCGCAACTGTGCGCAGAGTTGATCAAAGTCAAAATCTTTGTATAGAGACATAATGGATGATGGGAGTGTCACCTCATCCCCGTTCCCAGCTGTCACTAGTAGCCTCTCTATGTCCACCACTACTCCGAAATCACGCTGGTCGAAGCGCCTATCCAGCTCATTGTCAATGATGTCCAACACCTCAAAATACTGCTTTTCATTTTGATAGCATAGGCTATTCCACGCCACCGACAATCTCCGCAGTCTACCACAATCACTACTTCTTCCGCGCGATTTTCAGTGCTGGGCTGTTATAGGCCTACATTTTGCAACATTCACGCATGACGTGTGATGTGAAAAATATTGGTTTAGGAAAACGCTTGATTAAATTATTACAGCATGGGTTGTGTTTGAGTTTGATCTTGTCGACAGGTTTTGAGTTGAAAAAAAACTTGCAGGCCAACATTTTTTTTTTTTTTTTTAATAATCATTTCAAAAAGTTACCCGGGCCACGGCCCCCCTGGCCCAGCCGCTTCCGCGGTCTATGGCTATACAGCATAGACTCTTTTAATTTGGCTGAAAATGATGCCTTATAAAAATAAACTCTCATTCTGAGCTGTTGGACCAAACCTAACTGACATCTTTAAGAAATAATGACTTAAGGATAATAATCATAACAGATCAGTAAACGCCATTCTGGTAATGGAAAGAAAGACAGTCACAGAACAAAACATGTTGGGGGCATTAGTGGGACATGTGCCTGCTTTAGAGAACAGAGTCTCTTTAAGTGTTTGTTTATACAGGAGAGTAGCATGAATGAGGAGGTTGGTAAAAGCAGCCAAAACGTGTCCAAACACAGTTCACCATATTTCAGTTTCATTGTCTAAAAATCGATCCTTTCTTGCGTGTGTGGGTGCTTGCGTCTGTGTGCGGGTGTGCGCGTCCTCCAGTGATACAAGAGGACTCTTCTATTGGTCCTTTTCACTGGCGCGAATGTTCTCGCCGCTGCTGCTGCTGCTGCTGCTGGGAGAACTGGTGGTAGACGCGGTTTCTTGACTATGCTCACGCACAGAGCTCTAATACTTTTCATTGGATAATGTGTGCAGTTCATGCGCGTGTCTACCTGCTGAATGTAACCGCTGTGAAACAATCAGGAAATAACGTTTTATTTATCTGATTAATAACAGCTGTATTGAGACCGGCGCTCGCTCTGTTATTGTTTATCTATGTCTCGCTACCAAAGTGCTCTCTCTCTCCGTCTCTCTCTCGCATCGGACACAAATCAAATTAAATGTTGTTTCTATTTTGCGTAAATTAGGTTCATTAATGCTTTTGTGTTTTCTTGTATCACCCGTGCCCTTTCAAAATTTACCTCGAGGGAATTTTTAATTTTCTAGTTATTATTATTACCTGTGCACGGCACCATGCTAACGATCTGCCTGAAAGCAGGGTCCTCCACTGTGGAGATGCGTAGCATGTTTTCCACTACATACCTGAAGGGAAAAAACACGTGTTTTTATCTGTAAAATTTTACCATTGGACTCTTGGAATAATAGCCTGATGAAGAGATCGAAATAAACAATCAAACTTACCGTGCTATTGCTTTATCAACTTGTGCCGGGCTATGGGTCCGTCTTTCGAACTCCAACCGCTGCTGCTTTGATGGAGTGGATGTGTGCTGCTGCTCGCTGCTATCGGTCTCGGATGCTGCGTTAGCTGACGCTCCTTTAGCCACAAGCTTTGTGGATGCATGCCGCTTCTCGAGGTGCTTCAGCAGATTGCTGTTGCTATTTTTTGCCGTACAGAGTATTTTTGACCCGGGGCACAGTTTACATTTAACCGAAATGTTGTTTTCCCCTATGCTCTGGAGATGAAAATAGTTTGAGTATTTCCAAGAGTGGAAACTGATCTTCCCCTTCTCGCTCGCCATCATGCCGTGCACTGACCTGTCCTCTTCGGGGCGCATGTTTAATTGCGTGTGTGACGCTAGAGGCGACACATGCTTTGTTTTTTAATTCAATTAAACTTTATTGATCGGGAACTGTGTGCCGTTGTAAAACCCCACCAAAAGGAACGGAGTAACGCAGCGTTTGGTAACGAGAACGGAGTTACTGAATTTTAAAAAACAACGCGTTACGCAACGCGTTACTGAAAAAAATAACGGCGTTACTAATAACGCGTTACTACCCAACACTGCACACATCACAGCCAAACTCACTGCTCACTCTCAGAAGAGTAAAAAGGGACTGTACATCCATCACACCAGAGTCTCCAAAACTCTGTAGAATGCGAGAAAAGTAGCTAGATTTGTCGCTAGTCACTTTTTCAAAAAAGTCACTGGGGGAGTCTGAAATCTCGCTAAATATCGTGATAAAGTCGTTGGCAACACAACGCTGAGTGTTCAACGGTGTACATTTTTCGTACCCAACGGCAGGCAGCCATCTTAGCTACCTAGCGGAAGAGGCGGAGCCAGGCTGAGCCACGCTGAGTTCGAAAATGGTTATCAGCTCCTGCAGCTCCCGAACCTTACAAATCTTAAGTTTTTGTCACACATTTTGTTTACACATTCATAGTAACATTTGCAATCGCCTCTAAATAGTTGTTTTAGTGTATTAATATTAACACTGCCCATGTGGTTACAGTTGTTGTTATCATTCGGTTTAGAAAGCTTCAGCTTTTTATCTTCTAACAGCAAGCTCAACAAATAGTGCAGTGTTTGTTTAGGTATTTGTCTTGTTTATCATTGTTGATGTGTCATGATTTTGCAAATGTTTTTGTAGTCATGTAAAAAGCATACATATAAATATCCTCTAGAGGGAACTGCCGTGCGGGAGTGTTACAAATCCAATCGCCACATGAATGAGCAACATAATTGAGTCACAGCTTCAGGTTTTGCGGGAAAAGCATGATTTTTTTTTATTGTTCAATTGCCTATGCTTTTGGGTTTAAATTAGCACAGGCAGACTTTTCGCCTAAGACAATAATAAGGACAAATTGCAAACAAAAATAGGAAAGGGAAAACGAGTAAAGAAAACCTTATTTACTAATGATGCGCGGGTCGGCTTTTTTTAACACCCGCCCCAACCCGACCCGCCAGGAGATCCAACCCGCCCGACTCGCAAAAAAAATGCGCTGATCATGACCCGAACCCGACCCGACCCGAGGAAAAAAATAATAAAGGCGGTGAACGTATTGCCATGGAACCTACCGATGAGAACTCATTTGTGACACTGTAAGCCATAGATAGACAAGGATTTGCACTGGATTCGCAGTAAAGATTATGATACAACTTCATGAAAGATTCATTGAATACCAAACAACCGTGCCGGGGTTGAGCCGGTTTCGACGCGCTTCCAGGACGCGACCTGCTGAACTGAAAGCGCGCTCGCTCGATGCGCTATTAAACACATCCGTGTAGGTTGTTATTATTATTGATTGAGCACAACCATAATGTTGATTCGGAGTGACACCCAACTGTGTTAGGACATAGTCAGGTTTGATCTGAAGAGATTGTGGAAAACGGCACCATCAAGCTTCAGCGCTCTCCCGTTGCCATGGAGATTCCGTACGAGTCCGCACAAAAGTAGTCACATAGCGATATTAATACGTTTTATTTTAAAGTTTGTCTTCTTCTTCTTTCACATAAAAAATGGATTATCATAAATAGGCAGGTAAAAGTTCCTAAGTGAGAAATATGTGCGCTCTTTTTGACCCGCCCCGCCCGCACCCGCAATATTTTTACAAAATTGAACCCGAACCCGCCCGACCCGCGGATAAACCCGCGGATATCCGCGGGTCATGGGTCGACCCGCACATCACTATTATTTACTAAAGAGTGGGGAAGCTAAACTGCCTCCCGTTCCAAGGGGCACAGGTCGCTCTCAAGAAAAATAAAAGGTGAGGGTTCCGCTCTCACAACGCTACGCTCCCTGAGCCTACAACTGAAAACGTGAGGAAGTTTGCAACTGCCCAATAACAAGGAAATACTATAATTAAGGCAAAAGAAAACCAAGTGCTTAAAGCTTGCCAAGATAACCAAAGTATTAGTTAATTTAACTAGAAGAGAAATAAATGAATGATCCTTAGAATGAACTAAGATCAAAGAAAGAAATTAACGAATGCCAGTCAGTCTGTCCCCAGCGAGGACAACGCGAGAGTGAGAGAGAGCGCCATTTCGGAACTGGGCCGGCTTTTCAACTTGTGGGCCGGCCCCCAATCACACCGTCACTCCTGGGCTAGTGGTGTAACTCCGCCCAGTCGCTACCTACAGGCAGAAACAGAGAAGAGCCAAGAAAACAAAGAACAGCCAACCACTACACACGTAACAGGGAGTTAAGAGAAGACAGCAGGTAACAATAGGCAGAGTAAGAAGCTAGCCAGGGGTTTGTTGTAACCTCTATGTGTGTCGGCACACACAAAGACATTACCTATGGTGATAGCCGCACCCCCATTACAGCTGAGAGGGGTACTCGAAAGACATGATGAAGTGTTTAAAGAAGGGCTTGGGTCACTTAAAGGTAGCACAGCAAAGATAAATGTGGACCGGGAAGCACTGCCAAAATTCTGCAAACCGTGACCAGTGCCACATGCTGTAAAGCCACTAAAGAGCTACAGAGGCTGTTGGTCAATAATATCATCGAGCCAGTGCAGTTTGCTGAGTGGGCAGTGTCCATTGTCCCAGTATGGAAACCAGACGGGTCAATCAGGATATGTGGGGATTATAAAGTCATCCAGAGTAGACCATTATCCAATTCCGATGGTTGAAGACCTGTTTACACAATTAAATGAGGGGCAGCATTTTACAAAACGAGACATGAGTTATGCCTATCAACAGGTGGTATTGGCAGAAGTTCCAGACAATCCATGGAGAAGAATTCGGAAAAGGCAAGGCAAAATGTTCCTGATTCAGGTGGATGCATATTCAAAGTGGATTGAAGCACATGCTGTAAAATAGGTCGACATCTGCTGTCATGATTGAATGCCTTTGAAAGAGTTTTAATCAACATGGAATACCTGAAATTATAGTATCGGACAATGGACGTTGTTTTATGAGTTTGCAGAGAAAAATATCATGCCTCACATTACAACGGCTCCATATCATCCATCTTCTAATGGATTAGCGGAAAGAGCAGTACAAACCTTAAAGTCACTGGTGGAAAAGAGCACGGGAGATTCAATTTGGACTAAAATGGCCAGAGCAGTGTTCATTTACCGTACAACTCCTCAACCCACAACTGGTAAATCACCAGCGGAGTTATTGTGTGGTAGGAAGCTGAGGTCCACTCTAGACTTAATACGTCCATATTTCCAAAACAGAGTATGTGGAAAGCAGGAGATGCAAAAGCACTACCATGACAGGCATGCTTGAGCAAGAGGGCTTGAAGGAGACTTAGGCCCAATCTCAATTCTCTATCTTACCCCTTCCCCTTGGCCCTTCCCCTTCCCCTTGGCCCTTGAAACAGAGGGGTAAGGGCTACATGCCCCTATGAATTGAGACAACACTCGATACGGTTACGTCACCATACATTGACGACAAAATATTGACAATTTGTTATAGGCCTACACACTGCATGGTGTTTTGTATCTTTTTCAGTTAATACGGTTTTGAATTTCATTGATGTTCAGAAACAATGTCTTTGTTAACGAACATGTCTTTATTTACAATTATGAATGGCTACAACATTGAACGCATGACTCACTCCCACATTTGCTTTGAAGCGTATTTTGATTTAGCGTATTTTGATTTCGGACATTTCTGCTCGTTTTCGTGTCGAAAACGTATCAGCTGCCGGGTTTCCTCCGGCGTTCCTGTGTGAAAAAGGACGATATATGTAAAGCACGTATCGCTTTGTCTCTAATAGTCTACACTGTTATCAAACGGAATTCGCTGCTAATTGTGTTTAGTAAACTAGACATGCATGGAGTTCATTGCTAGTCAGAGAAATCTAACTTTGTGCACTCAGCAATGTAACGTTCGCATACCGATTTTCGAAAAAGTTTCGATTAAGAATATGGTTGCAAATATATAGGTACAGGACTGTTTAGAGCACAAAACAACACTTTCGTAAATTTTAAATCAATTATTTCAGCCGAAAATACTTACATTTATGTGACTCTCGTTGAGATCTGGCCGCGATTGTTGCCGGTTGCGCATTGTAATGGGTACCCCTTGGTTTCAAGTAAGCTCCCGATCTCACTTGGTTTCAAGGGGTGTCTACCCCTTCCCCTTAGCCCTTCCCCTCGGTCGAAAAGAGAATTGAGACAGCCCTTGGTCTCACGTGAACGCGCAAAACCAAGGGGAAGGGGTAAGGGGAAGGGCTAAGATAGAGAATTGAGATTCAGCCTTAGTCTTCACACAGAACTACGGCTCAGGACCCACCTGGATACCTGGTGCGGTAAAGTGAAGACTGGTCCGTTATCAAAGTCACACCAGGAAACGGACAAGTTGTGAGAAGACACATTGACCAGGTACGTGCTAGAAGTGGCAAGACATCCAAACTGGTACCTGAGATCTCACCAGCGGATGACCAGGAAACCCCATCTGTGCCCGAGACATGAGTTTTCCATGCCACAGGACAAGAATGCGTCCTGGAAGCTTACAGGGATGAGACGGTCCACCCGAATCCCGAGAGTAGAAAATGAGTGTATAGAGTGAAGGGGCATTTAGCAGACGCTCCTTTTTGCAGAGGGGGGAAAGGCCGCTGCGGCGTCCTGGAAGTGGTTCGACCTGATGCACGAGTCAATCGGGGCCCGGCCGTCTGTGACGCCGAGGCAGGTCAGGCAGCAGAGGAGACTGCCCCACATCCTCACGAGCGTCCACCCCTAAAAGCGGTGGGTGGACGTTGCGGAAGCCCTTCAGGAGCTCAGGAGCCAAGATAAGCAGGAGAAGGAGAGAGAGGAGAGGAGAGAGGCTGAACGGGCCAGGTAGGCTGCCGAGAGAGAGAGGAGGAAGAAGAGAGGAGGTACAGAGAGATGAGCGCGAGGCTGGAGAGGTACCATCAGGAGGCAGCGGCGAGGGAGGAAAGGTGGAGAGAGGAGACGAGGGCAAGGGATGAGAGGAGGGACCAGGAAGCTGCTGCCAGGGACGACCGCTTCCTGGCCATTCTTGAGATGCTATTTATTTATTATTGAAATTTGTTATTTCATTATTTTATTTGCATTATTTCATAAAATCATTCATTTTTAAGTTGATTTTTAAATTGGTCTTTTGCATTGCACTCCTATTAGGCTACTGTTGGAACTATGGTGTACAGTAAATACTGCTAATATGTTGACTATTACACATTTTCATATTGACATGAAGGTAATTCTGCACATTGTACAAGGCATGACAATCAAAGCCTCCTGGTTAGTGTTATCTCTGTTGTGTATTTTCACACAGTAACTTGGGTATGTAAAAACGATTGCATTTTCAATTCAAGAATCATGGCTCCACATGGTAAGAACTTTTAAGAAAGTAGATAAACTAAACTTGGTCATTGATCAGTATAATATCATGAATACGACTGTAATCACAAAATTAACCCACCACTATAACTTAAATGGCAGGTAGTGCATGACGTAGGATTAAACTACCTACCGGAGCATTCTCCGTCAGGAGGAGGAGGTAACGTCTATGACGACATCAGCGCATTTTCCACATAGCCTGCATTATGGGAGTCATTTGTCAAGTTATGGATTGTGTGGGCTTAACGGCCACGCAGCTGATAGTAATTCCCAGTAAGTGCACCACAGAGTATTGGATTTGGAACAACACTGACATCTGAAAATCTGCACACCTAGTGAGTACGGATAGTGTACTACGTTCAAGTACTCATGGAAGTATGGATATCGGAACACGGCCTCAGTCAAGGAAAACTCCATTGTTTCATGACGTCAAACACCATTTTTTCGTCGATCAGACATAGACAAGAAAAGGGTGAAGGACTTGGGACCTGGCTGTCCGGATTTAACCCTAAACCTAACAGTAACCATGGTTCAAGAATATCCAATGTCTCTAATTGTATTGATAGTTTAACAATTATCTAATTTAAGTGGCGTTTTGATGGTGTAACGTGGACTCAGCATTGCGGGTGACTCCACCTACCCCTCTCACTGCCTCTTCAACCTCCTGCCCTCTGGAAGGAGGATGAGGAGTCTCAAGGCAAGGACCAGCAGACTGAAGGACAGCTTCGTCCATCAGGCAGTCAGGATGCTGGACTCAGCACTGGCCCCCCTTCTTTCTCTACCCTCTGCCCGCACAAACGATGGACATTGACATCGACCCCACCCATTCCCAACCCCACCAACCCCCCCCACCCCCCCCCCCCCCCCCCCACCCATTCACACCTGCACACAACCCCCTCTCCCCAAGAGCCTGGACACACCTGCTCACCACCATGCACAGCCCCACCACCCCCCCCCCCACCACCACCATGCACAGCCACTTTATAAGAACTGTCCATACTGTTTATAACTGTTCATACTGTTTATACTTTTTACACACTGTTTATACAATGTCAATCCTGTTTATTTATTACTTTCCATACTGCACCTCATACTGTTTACACTGTTCATATCATTTGTATATATTCTTGACCCCTTTAGATTTTTTGTATTCATATTTTTATATATTTATATTTATATTTTTGCATGCGTGTCTAGCACCGGGAATCGAGGGAAACGGCATTTTGGTTATTGTGTATGTCCTGTACATTCATGAAAACTGACAATAAAGTTTACTTGACTTGACTTGACTTGTTATACCGGGTACATACATTAATACCAGGGTACATTGTACCCTAATGTAAACCTACACAATATACACAAGATAGTAAGTATACTGATAGATTCACATGCTGTAGGATACCAATGACAAATTCTACCGGTGGTCATCATCACGTCATATCTATTATTGATTTGGGGTAGCGTAGCTTGTTAATTGAAGAAAACTTTGGTTCATCCAGTTAATTATTTGTTCTGGACAGTGATATAACACCTCTATGGAACTGTAGTAATATCATGAAGCATAATTGTTTTGGCATTTGGGTGGAATAAACCTTAAATATTATAGTTAGAGAGAAAATATCTTTAGGATGATATTGGGATATCATGAATCACAATTGTTTTGGCATTTGGGTGGAATAAACCTTAAATATTATAGTTAGACAGAAAATACTGTTAATATTATATTAGGTAGTATATGGCTGGAATAAACCTCTAATATTATAAAACCATTATACAAACCCTCTTCCCATGGGTTCACCACCCGTGGGAGGGGCCAAAGGGGTCGGGTGCGATGTGAGCTGGGCGGCAGCAGGAGGCGGGGACCTGGGCGGTCCGACCCTCAGCTGCAGAAGCTAGCTCTGGGGACGTGGAACGTCACCTCTCTGGCGGGGAAGGAGCCGGAGCTGGTGTGCGAGGCTGAGAGGTACCGGCTAGATATAGTCGGGCTCACCTCGACACACAGTTTGGGCTCTGGAACCAGCGTCCTTCAGAGGGGTTGGACTCTTTTCCACTCTGGAGTTGCCCCTGGGGAGAGGCGCCGAGCGGGGGTGGGAATGCTTATTTCCCCCCGGCTCGGCGCCTGTACGTTGGGGTTCACCCCGGTAGACGAGAGGGTAGCCTCCCTCCGCCTTCGGGTGGGGGGACGGGTCCTGACTGTCGTTTGTGCTTATGCACCGAACGGCAGTTCAGAGTACCCACCCTTTCTTGAGTCCTTAGGGGGAGTGTTGGAAAGCGCTCCTTCTGGGGACTCCCTTGTTCTGCTGGGGGACTTCAACGCCCATGTGGGCAATGACAGTGAGACCTGGAGGGGCGTGATTGGGAGGAACGGCCCCCCTGATCTGAACCCGAGTGGTGTTTTGTTGTTGGACTTCTGTGCTCGTCATGGATTGTCCATAACGAACACCATGTTCAAGCATAAGGGTGTCCACATGTGCACTTGGCACCAGGACACCCTAGGCCGCAGTTCGATGATCGACTTTGTAGTTGTATCATCGGACTTGCGGCCGCATGTCTTGGACACTCGGGTGAAGAGAGGGGCGGAGCTGTCAACTGATCACCACCTGGTGGCGAGTTGGCTCCGATGGCGGGGGAAGATGCCGGTCAGACCTGGCAGACCCAAACGTACTGTGAGGGTCTTCTGGGAACGTCTGGCTGAATCTCCTGTCAGAACGAGCTTCAACTCCCACCTCCGGGAGAGCTTCAACCATGTCCCGGGGGAGGCGGGGGACATAGAGTCCGAGTGGACCTTGTTCCGTGCCTCCATTGTTGAAGCGGCCGACCGGAGCTGTGGCCGTAAGGTCGTCGGTGCCTGTCGCGGCGGCAACCCCCGAACCCGCTGGTGGACCCCAGCGGTAAGGGATGCCGTCAAGCTGAAGAAGGAGTCCTACCGGGCCTTTTTGGCCCGTGGGACTCCTGAGGCGGCTGATGGGTACCGGCGGGCCAAGCGGGGCGCGGCTTCGGCGGTTGCGGAGGCAAAAACTCGGGTGTGGGAGGAGTTTGGTGAGGCCATGGAGAAGGACTTCCGAACGGCTTCGAGGAGATTCTGGACCACCATCCGGCGTCTCAGGAGGGGGAAGCAGTGCTCTGTCAACACCGTGTACGGTGGGGACGGGGCGCTGCTGACCTCGACTCGGGACGTTGTGAATCGGTGGGGGGAATACTTCGAAGACCTCCTCAATCCCACCAACACGCCTTCCACGGAGGAAGCAGGGTCTGGGGACTCGGGGGGGGACTCTCCTATCTCCGGGGCCGAGATCGCCGAGGTGGTTAAAAAGCTCCTCGGTGGTGGGGCCCCGGGGGTGGACGAGATCCACCCCGAGTTCCTAAAGGCCCTGGATGCTGTGGGGCTGTCTTGGTTGACACGTCTCTGCAGCATCGCGTGGACATCGGGGGCAGTGCCTCTGGATTGGCAGACCGGGGTGGTGGTTCCCCTCTTCAAAAAGGGGGACCGGAGGGTGTGCTCCAACTACAGGGGGATCACACTCCTCAGCCTCCCCGGTAAGGTCTATTCGGGGGTCCTGGAGAGGAGGGTCCGTAGGATAGTCGAACCTCGGATTCAGGAGGAGCAATGTGGTTTTCGTCCCGGCCGTGGAACTGTGGACCAGCTCTATACCCTTGGCGCGGTACTCGAGGGTGCATGGGAGTTCGCCCAACCAGTCTACATGTGCTTTGTGGACTTGGAGAAGGCGTTCGACCGTGTCCCTCGGGGAGCCCTGTGGGGGGTGCTCCGGGAGTATGGGGTACCGGGCCCGCTGTTACGGGCCATCGGGTCCCTGTACTCCCGGTGCCAGAGCTTGGTCCGCATTGCCGGCAGTAAGTCGAGCCTGTTTCCGGTGGGGGTTGGCCTCCGCCAGGGCTGCCCTTTGTCACCGATTCTGTTCACAACTTTTGTGGACAGAATTTCTAGGCGCAGCCAGGGCGTTGGGGGGTTACGGTTCGGTGGCCTCAGGATTGCGTCACTGCTTTTCGCAGATGATCTTGTCCTGTTGGCTTCATCGGGCCGTGACCTTCAGCTCTCACTGGAGCGGTTCGCAGCCGAATGTGAAGCGGTTGGGATGAGGATCCAGCACCTCAGCACCGCCATGGTTCTCGGCCGGAAAAGGGTGGAGTGCACTCTCCGGGTCGGGGAGGAGATTCTGCCTCAAGTGGAGGAGTTCAAGTATCTCGGGGTCTTGTTCACGAGTGAGGGGAGGATGGAGCGGGAGATTGACCGACGGATCGGTGCGGCGTCGGCAGTGATGCGGGCTCTGCACCGGTCCGTCATGGTGAAGAAGGAGCTGAGCCTAAAGGCGAAGCTCTCGATTTACCGGTCAATCTACGTTCCTACCCTCACCTATGGTCACGAGCTGTGGGTAGTGACCGAAAGAACGAGATCGCGAATACAAGCGGCCGAAATGAGTTTCCTCCGCAGGGTGTCCGGGCTCTCCCTTAGAGATAGGGTGAGAAGCTCGGTCATCCGGGAGGGGCTCAGAGTAGAACCGCTGCTCCTCCGCATCGAGAGGAGCCAGTTGCGGTGGCTCGGGCATCTAGTGAGGATGCCTCCTGGACGCCTCCCTGGGGAGGTGTTCCGGGCACGTCCCTCCGGGAGGAGGCCCCGGGGAAGACCCAGGACACGCTGGAGGGACTATGTCTCTCGGCTGGCCTGGGAACGCCTCGGGATCCCCCCGGAAGAGCTGGACGAAGTGGCTGGGGAGAGGGAAGTCTGGGCTTCTCTCCTCAGGCTGCTGCCCCCGCGACCCGACCCCGGATAAGCGGAGGATATGGATGGATGGATGGAAATGCAGTCCTGAAACTGCAGCCTCCGGGGCACATACTCCTCCCAGTAGGTGGCACTGTGAGGGGCACAGAACTGCAGCCACAGAACTGCGGACATTAATCTGCAGCCTCATTAATCTGCAGGTCTGCAGACATACGCTTCTGGCAACTTTTAGGACCGCCTTTAGCTACTTTTCTCACTGAGGAGTTGGCAACCAATTCCATTACGAACAGCAAGGAGCTAGAAATCAAATCAATGACATAATCCAACATCCAAAGCTACATCAGTCAACAGGGCTGTACATGGCAATTCAATCCCCCCATGCCCCTCACATGGAAGGGGTTTGGGAGCACATGATAGGAGTTGCGCGTAAAATCTTGGACTCCATGCTGATGCGGAATAAAGCGGCTCTCTCACATGAAGTCCTGTGCACACTTATGGCTGAAGTGTCCGCCAACACCAGACCACTTGTCCCAATCAAACTGACCCAGACTTGCCCTTTCTCTTGACACCTTCCACGTTGCTCACTCAAGGGGTCTTACCTGAAAGTCAGTTTTTGATTGGTTTCACATCTTCATGACGACATGAGGACAGGAAAAACGGATTTGTGTTTTTGTGACTTGCGGAGGTTCAGTGACAGTTCAAACCAGAAATCCTCATGAATCGTTTTACGACATATTTCGATCGTACTATGTGTTGAAGTACATATATATCACTAATAGGAAATGTTGAGTAAAAAAGTCAAATTTTGCCGGAGTGGGTCTTTTTTAAGAAAATACATATTTAAAATTATTCCTATCAAAGACTTTTTATTCATTGCAATTTTGTCCTCATCCTATGTAGGCCTGGGTGGACTATTTTTATTTTGCATTTATTCCCCCCTCCCCCACACCTATTTTTATTTTTATGTCTATTTTTATTTTTATATCTACACCTCAGTAAGACTCTGGTACCAATTGCGCTATTCATCTATTCATCTACCAATTGCACTGTTAATCTAAATGATAACTACCAAGTATGTTTATCTACCAACTGCACTGTCCATCTCAATGATGACTACCATGTATGTTCATCTACCAATCTGCAGCACTGTCCATCTCAATGATGATTACTATAGGTTCTCATTTTTTTCACCTGATCTGACTTTAAGAGCTTGCATATAATTTAATCTTGTTTAGGTAAATCTATTTATTGTTTATTGTCTATAGTCAGGTTTTTATTGCACTCCTCTATCCCCTTGTACTGCTGGTCACTGTGAATTTCTCCTAAGGGGGATTAATAAAGGAATATCTTATCTTATCTTTATTGTTTGTAAGCAGCTAATAAGCTAAGATGCATATCTTCTGAGTGAAAAACATTTCTTCATAATGTGTCCTCGAACCACCCCAGACAGAAATCAATACTGATGGTGTTTGGCTAGGTTCATGTTTAAGTGGTATTTTGATATCTCTATGGCTCCAGCATGACTCAGAAATTTGTATGTATTTAGTTTGCGTTATTTTAAGGTTATGGAATGTAGGCTACAGTGTTTATTTAGTATTATAGATGCTATTGCCAGAAGGGATAGGATGCCTTTTAAATAGGGGCCTTAAATCTTTTCTATCTATTCTGCTAGAGGGAGCCTTGTTGTCGTAGCAACCACAACCCATTTTTATCCCTTAGATTGCGGGTTGAGTAGGCGGAGTAGTCCAACTCATAGGCACTAAATATCGATAATTAAATGAATATGATACATAAAATAATGCATCAAAATGTATCATATGACATATAAAAAAATCTATCACTCTCACATCTGCACACCACGCCTTTCAGATTTTAAGTTGACATGTTTGTTTACAAGAACATGAGAATGTAAACACAAAATCCCAGCATGCCATGTTCGTGACCTGTCACCTAAAATGGCGGCACCCTGACAACTCATGCAGCTATGACAGCGGCCACGAATTTATCAATAAAATAAGTTTTATGCACAATATTTCGGATGTCCATGTATGCACATTAATTGCGATGCAAAATGTAAAATAGATACAAAATGCTCTTAGTTAAAAGTAACTGTATTACGATTACTGAGCCTGCTAGCTTGTAGAGTTATTAGCCGAATGGCAACGATGGTGTTGTCTCATTTGAAACATGGCTCTAAAACACCCTTGTTAAGACGAATTTTGGAGTTCAAAGTTTACAAAAGGAAGATACAAGGCTACAACATAATGCAGACAACGCTGAGACACCGCTGGATCAAACATATACCCCTGTTCTCAAGCAGTGTCAAGCCGATCAGCACGCAAAGCGACAAGGTGACTTATCTGTCAATAATCTGTTATTGTCCTGGTCGAGACTTGTCTCGGGATCTTCCAGATAAAACCTCCATGTGACACATCTGCTATGATATTTGATATGCACATGACTGACTTCCGAATATGTGCCCAATACGCTCAAATATCCTTTCTACCACTTTGATACTTCACAATTTCACATTTTACTTATCAAAGTCGTCCTGATCTGCTTGCTGGAACACTACCGATTATCCAAAGGGAACTGCAGATAATTTGTTCATTGGTTATGCATACAGAATAAGCTACACGAGCTAGTTAATAGTTTTGAGTTCAAAGGTGTCTTCTTTTTCATAGGATGCTATTGATTTATCCAAGTTCCCTGCTGAAAGAATCAGAAATTTTAGCATCATTGCTCACATTGATCATGGAAAAAGTACACTCGCTGATCGGCTGTTGGAGATAACAGGTAGGCTTACCTGCTGGGAACACTGCTGTTTATTTATTATTTAGCCAAACCAACACATTTGAATGTACATGAAAATAGCTTGTGGGCAATTGGTTGGTTTTATTGTCAAATACAAATCAACATACAGAAGATAAAAGCAAATTAATAGGATACCAAAGAAACATTTGTAATATATTTAGGCTTAGAGTATGATCACAGTGTTGCGTAGTATTTTTCTCGCTTTTCAGTATTAATATTCGCAAAACTCAATTTGACAGATATTTAATGATTCAATTAGAAGACACAAAATCCAAACCTGTAGGCTACCTGGTTCAAAGAAGAAAAAAAAACACTATGACAACTATGACTTTGATTTTTTTTTTTTTTTTTCCCTCTCCCAATAGGTGCCATAGTAAAGACGGAGAAGAACAAGCAGGTGCTGGACAAGCTTCAGGTGGAGCGGGAGAGGGGGATAACAGTGAAGGCCCAGACGGCCTCACTGTTTTACACCCACCAGGGACAGCAGTATCTCCTTAATCTCATCGACACACCGGTAGGTCTACCACCTACTGAGCTGAACCCATGTGTGTGCAGAATGTGTTAAAACGCATGCAAAAAAAAAAGGATACAAATCATGTGTATACGTACACTTGTTTGTAGTCCAACTTCTATCACTAGGTGGCAGCAACGTTAAGGAAATGTGATCCAAAAATGATGTATTAATAGGTTACATATTTATTTGATCAATCATCAGAATTAAACTGAAAAGTTCTCAATTAGAGGCATGGTTTTCCAATATTTTTCACATGATCAGATTTATATATAATGCATTTATATTGAGTTTGATGATGTTGCTTTCTTCAGGGTCATGTTGACTTTAGTTATGAAGTGTCCAGATCAATTTCTGCTTGCCAAGGTGTTCTATTGATTGTCGATGCCAACCAGGTACCTGCTGCCAACCCACACACCCTTGCACACACCCTTGCATGCACACACACACGCACACACACACACACACACACACACACACGCACTATAATATCTATTTTGTTATTGTAAATATTTTGTGTCTATTGGATGCAGGGCAACCATTGAAGTTGTGTTAATGTTTTTCAGGGCATTCAGGCTCAGACTGTAGCTAACTTCTACCTTGCTTTTGAAGCCCAGCTGACCATCATCCCTGTCATCAACAAGGTGCTCTTAAGATGTATCCTCTACTGTACTGAAACTAAATCAAAACCTATGACATCCTGATGTCATTTACTGAAAGATGTCTCTCTTTCTATACAACTTGGACAAAGGTTGTGCTGTGTGTTTGTCACACTAAAGGATCTCCTTTGATAATTTTCTGATACCAAAAGGAGCCTGGTTAAGCCAGGGTATCCGAGCTGTACGTGAACTGCAATATCTGATGTTCAGCCGTAGTGCAGTGATGCTATGCAGAAAATGTTAGGTTCATTTTGAAATACACATATTATTGCGAGACCCTTTTTTTTCAGCAGAGTATTAGCCATGCCGTATTGAGAACACAAGTATGTCCTGCTTCAACCGAATCGGGGGTTTTGCCTCAACGTTATTGATGCTCTCCTTTTCAGATCGATCTGAAAAACGCAGACCCAGAGAGGGTCGAGGCACAGATTGAGAAGGTGTTTGACATTCCACGTGAAGAGTGCATACGCGTGAGTCAACAATGCATGCAGTTCTCCGCCTCTTGGCAGAGAGAGAGAGAGAGAGAGAGAGAGAGAGAGAGAGAGAGAGAGAGAGAGAGAGAGAGAGAGAGAGAGAGAGAGAGAGAGAGAGAGAGAGAGAGAGAGAGAGAGAGAGAGAGAGAGAGAGAGAGAGAGAGAGAGAGAGAGAGAGAGAGAGAGAGAGAGAGAGCGTGGGCGAGCGCGTGGGCGAGCTGTTCATCTGCTTAGTCAACAAAGTGCACCTGCAGCCTAATCATCATCTCTGCCTTTCAAATAATCTCATCAAGTGAACTTTTAGCCTGTCATCACCCCGATTGCATTACAGGGGCATTTGCACTGCATTGCTTTGCATTACAAAGGGAGTTTTCAGTCACTTCATAACTGCAATAGCGTTTCCTAAAGCCTGATGTTGGTAAATCCGAAAAATGTGTTTTTGGTGCTCTCTCATATACCTTTTTATAAGTAGCCTATATCAAATTGTTAGTTTCTTTTCTATCAAAAGCAGTTTTCCTCTGTCAGCATACTTTTCCTAGGTGTTGCTTAACTTGCCAGGGGTTGAGACGTGGTATAATCTTACCCAGCATGTAAAGTCTGATCTGGCATCAAACACTTTGAATATTCAGCATGAATATCCTCCCACCTTTCCTTCTAGATCTCAGCTAAACATGGCACCAACGTTGAGCGCGTCCTGCAGGAGGTGGTGGAGAGACTTCCACCGTGAGTTGACTTATTTTCGTGCTCAATTTATTGCGCAGAGTATTTCAGGCAAGGCTGTGTGTGTGTGTGTGTGTGAACATGTCCGTAAGCTTAATGTGACTGCGTTTGTGTGCTGTGCGGACCGTAGGCCGACCGCCTCTAAGGACGCCCCCTTCAGAGCGCTGGTGTTTGACTCGGACTTCGATCACTACCGCGGGGTGGTGGCCAACATCGCCCTGTTCGGCGGGCAGCTGCGGAAAGGAGACCGGATCGTTTCGGCGCACCAGGGGAAAAGCTACGAGGTCAACGAGCTGGGGCTGCTGCGGCCGCACGAGCAGCCGACGGGCCGACTGTAAACCTCAGCCTCACTCCACCACGTCCCTGCTCCATCACCCGCTTTCATTCTGCATCCACGCCACACACACCACAGGAAGCAGCTCATGAATAACGAATGCCGTTTTCCCTCAATTAGTTTGTACACTGAAGAGCTACATTAAGTGCAAAGTGTCTGTAGTATAGAAGGTGCTGGAAAATAGACTGGTGGATGACGATAAACGGTCAATAATGTTTCGTTCGGGGAAAGAAACCCCATCAATGAATGAGTGTGTGTGTGTTTTTGTGTGTGCGTGTGTGTGAGTGTGTGTGTGTGTGTGCGTGTGTGTGCCTGTGCGTGTGTGTGTGTGTGCGTGCGTGTGCGTGTGTGTCTGTGTGTGTGTGTGGGTAGGTACGCTGGCCAGGTGGGCTACCTGGTAGCAGGAATGAAGGACGTGAAGGAGGCCCAGATCGGGGACACGCTGTATCACCAACAGCATCCCGTGGACGCCCTCCCTGGGTTCAAGCCCGCCAAGGCCATGGTGTTCGCCGGTAAGGACCGAAGAGCTTTGCTCACACTTTTCACAAAATGTTCACTCTATATGTTTGACAATATCGGAATGCTTTAAAACTATCAGTGCATTAGGCTGGAAGTTTGTGGTAAGCTCGTGTTGCTCATCTTACAACTCACTTTAGATCTTTAGATTATCGTCCGTAGTCTGATGGCAGACGAGCTTATGTCTGAAACTAATTGACATTACTTTCGAGAGCTCGTGTTACAGAGAAGGAATCACAACTGGTAACAACCTGACCGGAAAAAACCCATCACAAACGTGATGTGGCTGACCCTTAATCACAGATCCAGAAGTGGATGGATGAGTAACGCGACAGTGTCTCCTTCCCATTGTCCAATCCTTGGCCAATAGCAACCATGAAGTCTTCCAACAGTGGTAAACCGAACCTCCCCTGTAGCCGGTGGGGAGGCTCAAACGTCTCGCCAGGACACCAACGTCATTAGACAATATGTCTGTAAGGGTTTGAAATCAAACCTGTGTTGTAGACTGTAGGAATACATTTGTTACAATCTTCTGAAACCTCCATCTTGCCACTCGCGAATTAAGTTTCTTGGAAGAATATGAAAGAAAGAAAAACAGAAAACACTGCGCAACCCACTGACTTCATGACTGTCTTGTTTCTGGCCCAGGCACTGTACACTTTCCCCCCAGAAGGCGATGCTATAGCACAACTTCAAGATCCGCGATAAAATGAAAAGAAGCCTGCTGTTTTTTTATGAATTACTTACGTTCTCCCGCTCGCCCTCCCCTGTCTCTCTCGCTCTCCCTCGATCCAAGATTCAAAGGGCTTTATTGGAATGGGAAGCATACATTTACATTGCCAAAGCACAAACATCTCTATCTGTGTGTGTGTGTGTTTCTCCCCCCCCCCCCCCCCCCCCCCCCCCGCACCTCGCTGTGTCTGCTGTGCCTCAGGGATGTATCCCATGGACCAGTCAGAATACATCGGCCTCCGCAGCGCCATTGACAAGCTGACGCTCAACGACTCGAGTGTGACAGTGCAGAAGGACAGCAGTCTGGCTCTGGGAGCTGGCTGGAGGTGCGGCTCAACGCTGTGATACAGTTTCATGTACACATTAACCCTCTGTTGCTCAAACTCAGAAACAAAGACTGCTCCATACGGATGCTTCAACCCATGCTTATTTTCTACCTTCATGAATTATCTTTCGACTTCATTTCAAAGTGATCTTTGGTTTAATCAATTTCCGTTTGTTTGATATGTAGTACCGACTTGCACAGGAAGTGCTGTGGCTTACATCACTTAACGTCAAATCTTCCACCTCAACTACATTACCACAAATTAAAACATTTAAACTGCAAACACACGTCATAACTACAATTGCAATAACCTTCTCCTTCCCCAAGATGGTGCCATTTCATTGGATTTTAGTGCCTGGTTGCATTGCATAAATAGTTAATAATCAGTGTATGCAAATGTTTCTCTTTGCAAATGACAAAGAGATAAATAGTTTAACACATGCCCGCGCATGCACTTCAAAGACACCTGTAGGGCAAGTGGTTGTTTCACCAGGAAATCCTAATCACACACCGTTTTAGCAACAGCCCTTGAACCTCCCTCCCCCAAATCCCTCCCGTGTAGGCTGGGCTTCCTGGGCCTCCTCCACATGGAGGTGTTCAACCAGAGGCTGGAGCAGGAGTACAACGCCAACGTGGTGGTGACAGCCCCCACCGTGCCCTACAAGGCCATTCTGTCCTCAGCCAAACTCATCAAGGTGAGGCTCTACGGTGGCTCCTATAGACCTGCATAGTGCTGTCAGTCATGTGCTGCAGTGTTCCCCCTGCTGCTGTCAGCTCTCCCTGTTCCTGTAGAAAGACAGCAGGAGAATGAAGAGACAGTGGTGCACTGTGGTACTTTTGAGCTGGTGCCAACCCCACCAGTTTGCCATTTAAAAGCCTCCACACTGGATTCAAGTATTTGAATCATTTATGCATTTCGCAATTTGTATTCTTGATTTTATTAATAAACCGAAACGGTGTGACACAAAGTGTCAGGGGACAATAGAGCAGTATCTTAAACATTCAAATACTACGATCAAAATTGCACCTTCCAGAAAGATATTCATCCAGTTATTGCGACCAGACCTAACAAGAAGAAAATGTTCAAGGTGCTGCGCCTGTTTCTGTATGAGCTTATTTAGATTTTCGACTGTGCCTGACTCATTTCTGACCAATCAGGGCATCTCCTCCCTGACTGGAATCTGTCTTGCCTGTCAATCACATCAGCTCACATGTTATCATTTTAACGGCGGAGAAACGAGAGGAGGGAGGGAGCAGAGAGGATGGGTGTTTTTTTGTGGAGGTTGTTTATTTTTTCTTACACTTTTTTTCCACTCTCTCTTTCCAACTCTCAAATATGACAGCACCTCTAAGTCTATTGCGGTGAAGTACTCTACAAGTATTTTGCAGAGGCTGGTTGACAGATTCCGCTCTTCTTATGCAGCGATGTGCGCTATGTTCTGTTGCACTTTCAGGAGCACGGCAGTGAGGAAATCACCATCGTGAACCCGGCTCAGTTCCCAGAGCCCTCTGTGGTCTCGGAATACCAGGAGCCCATGGTGATGGGAACCATCCTGGCCCCAGACTCGTACACCGGCCAGATCATGAGTCTCTGCCTGGTACTCTACTTTCCTATAGGTTTTATTTTGACACCCCGCCCCCCCAACCCAAAGCGCAGGGAAAACTCAAATGAACACAGTAGAAGCTTTGAGAAGGAACCTAGAAATTGTGATCCCTCTGTCCAGGGATGGTTAGGAGTGCAATAATGGGTGCCATAATGGACAGACATAATGTTAGCATAACAAGAATAACAAACTAAATAGAAAATAGTAGCTTAGTGCGAGCTACTGATCTTGCGGAAAAGTGCATGTCTTGTTGTTTTGCTAATGGCTTCAACACTTAAACATTCTTGGACACATAGTCCGACTTTATGAAAAGCCTTATGAAACAAGTCTTTAACAAGTAGTGGTATTGTGTTTTCTGTTTCTCTTGGCATTTTTTATGAATTCCCTTCTTGTAACGTACGTCGGCCTATTGTGTAGAAATGGGCATCATTTCACAGAACGTACACTAGAACCTTGATGAAGATGGTGTTCATGTGATGACAAAACAAACAACAATCAACACCACACGCTGTCTGTCTGTCTGCCTGTCTGTCTGTCGCAGAGTCGCAGAGCCATACAGGACAACATGTTGTACATCGATGACCATCGGGTGATGATGAAGTACATCTTCCCTTTGAATGAAATTGTGGTGGATTTCTACGATCTTCTCAAGTCCATGTCGTCCGGTTATGCCAGGTGATGGTGACATGGTCCTTTGGTGCGGTAACATAATGGGAGTTTGCATGATATGTGAAGGGAAGAAAATATGGTCCTCCTCAGCCGGTCTCTGCATCGTTTGCTGTGGAAAGGGAGGAGGACGAGTGATACAAAATGTACATGTACATGCCTGTTTATTGACTGGACGTAATAACCTAGAGCCCAAACCCTTTGCTATGGGCTTTTTACAGTCTAATGTATGAGGCTCTCTGTCCTTCTCCACAGCTTTGATTATGAGAACGCAGGCTACCAGGCTGCTGATTTGATCAAGATGGATATTTTGCTGAATGGGAAATCTGTAGAGGAGCTCACCATGATTGTGCACAGGTACTTGTTCTCTTTGGATGATGTATGAAAATACATCTTTTCATAGGATATTGCTCAAAAGGGCAAAAATCACATATGAATGTTTTTTTCATAAAAGCTATGGCCCTTTCTTTGATCAGTTTTCATATTTTCAGTTTCTCAAAATTGTTTATTTCCCATATATTTCTTTATTGTCCAGATATATATAATACTTTGGCTACATGCAATTTGCTTGATTGAAGGGAAACCATATAAATGATGAATTCAATAGGATTGTGCAGAACTTACACACCCTATATGCTCCGCCCCTATCTGGCACTCGTAGACCAAGTCAGGCGGAGATCTCTTTTTTTTTTTTTTAACCTTCATTTCGAAGGACATTCTCAGTATGATGCTTGCAAAAAAAAAGGGGATGGGCCAATCTGTATTTAATGTATTACCCTAGCGGCTAAGCTAATTGATGGGCGCACTGCCAGGCCAGCCGCGGCTTGCTCCCTGGGACCTGGCCAATCACACCTCCCGGCTTGTTGCTCGTTTCTAGGCAACGTGCCAATCACGCCGCAGTCTGTCTCTTATTGGAGTACGCCAGCACTGTCAAAAGTTATGATACGTGACCAGCAGGCACAAGGAAGGCCAGGACGCCCTGTTAAGCAGAGTATATCCATTTATAGGGGCTCTTTAATGGTGGTGGTGGTGGGGGGGGGGGGTCTTTTACTTGAACATGTTTTCTGTGTTTGCTGTGGTACATACACAGCGAGGCTTGGAGACATGTTCGACAAGGGCTGGGAGATAATTCAATATTTTCAATGAATGTCTTTCATTAGTATCGGGATACCAATCAATTTATTAAGTTGACTGCTTATCACGATTGCCCATTTTTAGTGACTAATTCTAATTTAATGATGGCAGTATAATAACCCATTATCTCTTTATAACCAGGCGAGTAAAACACATTCAGTTCCTCTAGGATGCTTTGGGATGACTAAGAGTTTTCAAAGGGAAAAGTATTCTAAGTTTATCACAAGAGTTTCATATCACACACATCACATGTTCATGTCACACATCAGATCCATCACAGTTTTCAGAATTTCATTCAATTCTTTCAAATGCAGTTCATCTCATGATGTTCTGTTGTATTTGTCATGTACTGTATGTATAAGGCTTTAAGTTATTTTATTTGGCACAAAATCTACAGACAGAGGGCCTACAGTATGGGAAAGGCCATGTGTGAGCGTCTGAAAGACTCCATTCCCAGGCAAATGTTTGAGATTGCTGTCCAAGCAGCCATCGGGAGTAAGGTCATTGCAAGAGAGACGTGAGTGTGAGATTGTGGGGTTTGGGCATAGTGTATGTAGTGATGGTGTAGTGATGTATAGTGATGTATAGTGATGTGTCCTGGAACATGCTTGTCTGGAGACCTTTGGTTTACTCTGTTAGGAAATGGCCAGATTTGCCTAAATAGGATTATGACGTATTTTGGAAAGAAAAAAATATATATTTTGTATTTATTTTGTAAACATGTTCATATCAAGAAATGGTGTTGAATCCATACATTTGGTGTCATGTCTTCTTTTAGGATAAAGCCGTTTAGAAAAAATGTCCTCGCTAAATGTGTAAGTAGAATCAACAAGCAGCCTTTCCTTTTTTAAACCCGGAGACGGTCAGCACCCTCTCCCGGGTCAGACCTTATGTCCACACCTTCACCTTTGTCTGTTCATTTGGCAGTATGGCGGCGACATCACACGCAAGCTGAAGCTCCTGAAGAGGCAGGCGGAGGGCAAGAAGAAGATGCGCCGCATAGGCAACATTGATGTTCCCAAAGACGCCTTCATCAACGTCCTCAAGCGGACAGACAAGTAGACTCCTGTTTACAATGAGGCCTGATCATGAAGACCAAAGGGAAGCATCTCGGCCCTCAATAAATGATAACGCCGCTGCTACGCTGTGGGGTTGCTGATGGGTTCCTTCTACTTTAAAAGTTGGCCGCACAAGAAGGTTGAAGAGATAAATACAACTTGTTGTCCAAACATTCAGGAGGGAAATTCTTTCATTTTCATCCATGCTAGTTTCCCTATTTTTTAATTTAGTGATACTTTGGCTGAAAACCGGACAATTAACCACACTACATGTTCATTATTCACTTTGCGTTAACTCATGCATCATGTTTAGTAGGAAACATACTTGAACATACTGAATAAAAATGAATATGTAAGTCACCTGATAAGCTGGGGTTTGAACTGTTTTTTCCCTTCCAAATATATTCTCGAAACTATGACTGAAATTAATCTCATAAAAAAAAACATTCTGCAATCAAAATGTCCTTGACCACTGCTGTTGTCTGCAATTCACTCAAAATTTCACGTCAAAATATCATTTATTTTAGTATTAGTATTTCAATTCAGCAGTCCATTCACTGGAAGAGGACGAGCGCAATGGTTATGTTTGAGTCTCAATGCTATCCGTAGGTATCCGGAAGCAGCTCATAACATTTTGAAAAAGCTTAAAGCTTAATGCTCTCTCTTAATTAATTCTTGACGTCAAAGCCATTATTTGACATAGTAGAGCGCATGTAGCGAGAGAGCACGTAGCGTTTGACTTCCGATATGCCGTTTAATAATATAAATGCGGGAAATGTTGTACATTACATTTTTATATAGTATTTGTTTGCCTCTTGCTAGCTAACCATATTTAGTTTTTAAACTCCCTCACTATTAGCCAAACGTCAACATGAAGATACGTACGTCTGTATTTGCTTCGTTTATTATGATGGCCCAAGTTTTGGGCATTGCACTTTTTCTCCGGGGCTTTTTTCCTGTGCCAGTGAAGTCCTCTGTTTCATCCAAGAACAAGCTGTCAGACCTGCCAGCTGAGCCACTGGCCGGTGCGTGAAGGATGTTTTGTTGCCCCTTCGACTTTCATTCATTAAAGTCCTACTCCTCACCTCTGGTCTTGCACATTGCATATGATGTCTATGACAAATGAAAACAGCCATAACATATGTGTATAATATATGTTATTTTCCAGGTGGCCCACACAACGCATCTCGTCTTCCGGAACCGCTGTTTAAGAGGGTGGTTATAATGTTAGTTGATGCACTCCGGGAAGACTTTGTATTTGGACCAAATGGACGGGCAAACATGCCATACACACGCCACCTTGTCGAACGAGGATCCACACACAGCTTTGTGGCTAAAGCAAGACCTCCCACAGTCACAATGCCTCGAATTAAGGTAGGATGATGCTGGTTTGTGATGCAACCCATCTCGTAAGCATACATCGTCTGTTATAGACTAGTCATGAAAGACACTCTTTAATTTACTCTATTTAATTTAAATCTACAAATTGAGGGAAACACCTTGCATTACACCATGCTTGAATTTGTCAACGGGAATGTGCCGACTACTGCACAAGTACTCCCCGTGATACTCGGTATACCTGGTATATCTCTAGCGGTCTATGTATATCTCTCACACTTCACAAAAGCAAAGTTTGTGTCTTGTATTTCATGAACAAAAAGTTTTCTGATATTTCCTCATGTGGACCATGTTAGGGATAATATATTTCTTGCAAATATATCAGAAGATGTGTGCACTCAGCTGACCAGAGTTGTTTGAAGCATGTGGTCACAGGAGAAATGTTGGCTGGATGTAGACAGCATTCAATAATATACATGAGCCCTTGTTAGAAGTGTAGAGACAGCTTGGGGCTACGAAGACACCTTGTAGTCCACCTGGAACCTTGGCACTGGACAGTTTTCCACTATGGCCCAGTATCCATGGCAACACGAGATGCAGGAGAATGAGTATGAGAGTGAGAGGGTCATGTATATGACAGACTTGTAGGTGCCAAATATTTGGAGTGAGTGGTAAAAGATTAATAACACAATATTAATTGTTGATGTTAAAGGGCAGTGCAGAGCAGCAGCAGAAGCAGACCTTTTAAACATTTCTTCATTGCATGAATTCCCTGCAGATGTGCAGTAATTTCCATAATGACTATCATTTAAATGGCCAGGGATAAAACTATTTTTAGAGAATTCTGTGTGACTTCAGTACACTCACCACTGTCATTTCGAGCAAAAGTCGATCTTTTCAACTGTATTGATTTATGGATTTCTGAAGTCCTATTGCAAACATTTTACAAAAAAGAATCATTGTATACTTTTTATATTACTAGGCTAGCAGTTCTCAAAACTACGGATGCCTTACCTGGAGTAGATCTCGGATATCAGATCAATATGCAGAGCATTTCTCTACCTGCTTCAGTGGTATTGTGATTAATCTTTTATCATGTGCATATAAGTGGGGGAGGAGGAGTAACTGGCCTGGCCTCATCCTCACCCTCCAGATACCAGGATCCTTAATGTCTCAAAGAGGTAATGATGGCCCATTAGACGTGCTGTCCACGAGGTCTATTCAAATCATGTCTCACAAGGCTATTTATTGTAGTTGCTAATGCGTTCATCACAAGCTTAAAAAAAAAAAGCTGATGACACACTGAAGATGCTGTATCAGCCGAAAAAATGATTCACTACTCGTGCAGCAATTAAAAACGGATTAAATTAAATGCGCTGAAAGTCTGAAGAAAAAATTGCCACGTTAATTACAAAATGGAATTCTCAAACATGGGATGGTTGTCACATTAATGTTTAATGTGAGTCTTAAGGAAAGAAGTTCAGCAGGTGCATCCCGGAATTTCCTCTGCATGTCGGAGGCGTCTTGTCTTTCTTGGTTTACTTTATGTGCCAGTTCGTAAAAGACATAACAGAAATACGATTATGGATTCAGCCGACAGATTTATTTCTTGTCTTTATTACTTTTTTTACAACATTTATTGCCTTCCTTAAACACTGAACATGGCATGGTTATAAAAAGCAGACTTTTTATAAAAGCATTTTTCTGATTTATCAGCAGGGGGCGATGTAGATTACAGCCATGTCACTATGAGCGCTATCATTTTATCACTGCATTGCACCCAGTTAACTGGTATGACACAGCTAACTAATCCAAATCTGTTTTAGACATCATGGTCATTACATATAGAATATGTCTTGCTTTTCAGTTAAGTGTTTACAGAGTGCACACTCTGCTGCAGTAATGTACACTTCAACCACCTTAGCCTATATATACATTTGCCCTAGTGCATGCATTACAGACTGGATTAAGTGGTTGCTATTTTTGAGGTATTACTGTCCTACTGCCTGCCATTAGATGACATAATTTAAAAGTGTGTCTCCTGGAGCCAATAAAGGAAGACAACAAAGACATGTCTCTCATTGCTCAACATCTGCCAAGCGCTCAGACTCAATAGAAAAGTTCCTTAAAAAAAAAAAAAAGAGTTGGCTTCATCAATGTCTCCTCAAGCAATGTTACAAAACACTACACGACTGGGCAATAGGGATCCCAAGATAATGACACAAAACTTGTGTTCATGTTTTCTGGAATAACAGGTTTTGCATCCCCTTATAAATGCCAGCATGAATGTTATGTGCAGTTAACTTGGATTTCACTCCAGAGCAGAACAGATCACCCGGTTTAGTTTGGTCTTTTATAATAAAGATTGTGACAATTTCCGAAGAATGCAATATTGTAGTGCGCAATTAACCAGGTGCAGTAGGTGGTGTCTGGTGTACCCTGGCTTCTAATGCAAGGGATTCCGTCTAAAGTTCTCAACCTGCGCTGAGGAGACACGGACGAACAGGCAATCTGTAATGAGAAAGGACATTTACATAACAAGTTCAGAACGCCAGAGTCTCTTGAATATTTGTGTCCCCACCCTCTGGCTTAGTTGGTATGTTGATGGCGGCCTGATATGCGTGTCCTGGCGCCGTTGGTTGATGTCGGCGGCGCTTCTTCACTTCTGTCTGATGTGCCGACTTGTTTTTCTGCTTTTGAACTTTTCGTCCCAATGTTGATTTGTGTGTTAATTCATTTTAATGACATGTTTGCCTGTGTACAGTCAAGCCAGATTGCAGGGTGATACTATGTCATTATTATTGTGTGTCAACTGTGTCACTGTAAACACATTGTCATTTCTCTTTGACTGCGACAGACTTGGTTTGCTTCTCATATCAGTCCTGGTCTGGCTCATATCCATCCTCTAGACCATGCACCTGTCTTGCTTCTTCTGAAGCCTAGCCTTGGAGCCCCTCCAGGAGAAATCATATAGTTACTTTTTGTTGTATAGTACATATACAAAATTGTAACTACATATAGTTACAATTTTGTTGGTTATGCATTTAATGACGTTGTAATGAAGTTGTAATGCCATGAAGAAGGCCTTTTATAGGATAAGAGAAGGGGCCACACTGGTTTAATCGTATAACCTACTTTAAAGGACAAATGGGTCAATATATAGGTTTGTTAGCAAACACAAAAACTGTTAGGCACTAAATTAGAGTTAATTGAATCTCTTAGGCTTGCTACTTCTGGGAGTTCCAGGTTTAATTTAGTTATTACAATTGTGATAATTTACCTGCTGCGAATGTGGGAAATGAAGGTAAGCTTTATGTGTGTTAGTGTGTTAGCGTCTAGTGTGTTCGGGTCTAGTGTGTTAGTGCCTAGTCTGTTAGCGTCTAGTGTGTTAGCGCCTAGTGTGTTAGCGTCAAGTGTGTTAGCGTCTAGTGTGCTAGCGTTTAGTGTGTTAGCGCCTAGTGTGTCAGCGTCTCGTGTGTTAGCGCCTAGTCTGTTAGCGTCAAGTGTGTTAGAGCCTAGTGTGTTAGCGTCAAGTGTGTTAGCGCCTAGTGTGTTAGCGTCAAGTGTGTTAGCGTGTTAGAGCCTAGTGTGTTAGCGTAAAGTGTGTTAGCGCCTAGTGTGTTAGGGTCAAGTGTGTTAGCGCCTAGTTTGTTAGCATCAAGTGTGTTAGCGCCTAGTGTGTTAGAGCCTAGTGTGTTAGCGTCAAGTGTGTTAGCACCTAGTGTGTTAGCGTCTAGTGTGTTAGCTCCTAGTCTGTTAGCGTCAAGTGTGTTAGCACCTAGTGTGTTAGCTCCTAGTCTGTTAGCGTCAAGTGTGTTAGCGCCTAGTGTGTTAGCCCCTCGTGTTTTAGCGTCTAGTGTGTTAGCGTCTCGAGTGTTAGCGCCTCGTGTGTTGGCTCCTAGTCTGTTAGCGTCAAGTGTGTTAGCGCCTAGTGTGTTAGCCCCTCGTGTGTTAGCCCCTCGTGTTTTAGCGTCTAGTGTGTTAGCGTCTAGTGTGTTAGCCATGCAGAGTGAAACGATCTGAAACGACACCAGCAAAAGCGTCTGCCAACACATGCTAATCACACTATCATTAAGCAGCCATCCTTCTAATAGGCAGGGCACTCTTACCACCTGAGGCAGGAAGCTGGCCGGCCGGCCCCTTCTCCGTGGCTCTCTAAAGCGATGTGGACACCCCTGCTGGCTGTACCCCCTCCATGTTGTGTCGACGAGGCTAAACGCAGACACAGAACAACAAGCCCCACACCGACTCCCAAATTGGCCAATTGTTTCCCCTGTCACTCCAGCCGGTAGTGATAGTGGTGGTGGTGGTGAGGTGATAGCCTGGTGGTGGTGGAAAGGGGGAGGGTGGCAGAAGCTGCACCTGATGTATAGCAGGGCTGTTTTATTTGGCGTGGCGTGACGCAAGCCGAAGAAATTGGTACATCTGGTTGGCAGCAACGCGTGCCAGTAATCCTTGTCATGTTTGATACGCTGGCTGGGTTTGCTGCTACATGCTAGATGCTTTTAGTGATTACTTACATCTTGTTAGCATCAACAAGTGCCAGGAACCCATGTCGTGCTGCTGGATGCGCGCGCCGGGTTTGCTCATACTTGGATGCTTTTAGTGATTACGTTCACCAACAGGCACTTACTTAGTCAGCCTAACAGGTTCAACAAAAACATTACCGCGGGGGGGGCCCCGGTGGTCTGGACACGCAGCTGACATCTGTGTACCCCCCCCCCCCCCCCCCCCCCCCACACCCAGGCCCTTACCACCGGCAGCATCCCGGGCTTCATCGACGTGGTCATGAACCTGAACTCCCCGGCGCTGCTGGAGGACAACCTCCTGTGGCAGGCCAAGGCTGCGGGGAAGCGGTTGATCTTCTACGGGGACGACACCTGGGTGCGCCTCTTCCCCAAGCTGTTCATGGAGCACGACGGCACCACCTCCTTCTTTGTGTCCGACTACACCGAGGTAAGGGACCGACCTCCCCCCCCCCCCCCATCTGAGGGGCCGATGTGAACATCGACATCATCTCACGCGTCGCGTCACGTCGTCGTGTACCGAGCGCCTCACAAGATATTTACGTGCGAAGACGCTGACGGGGCTATTTTTTTTTCGATTTCAGATTTTGCATGATGTATTTATTGCCGTCACCCTCATTGCCATAGCGATATATATATAAACTGTGATCGATGGCGCGTCCCGGCTGTTCATCTGGCGGTCGCCGCTCCGACGACGTCGTCAACGGCGGTGACTCAGACCGGCTGGCTCGGTACCCACGGCTCCCAAGGCTTCAAGGTGTTGCTTCTAACCCCCCCCCCCCCCCCTCCCACCCTTCCCGGGCCCCATCCAGGTGGACAACAACGTGACCCGCCACCTGGACAGCACCCTGAAGCGGGACGACTGGGACCTTCTGATCCTGCACTACCTGGGCCTGGACCACATCGGCCACGTGAGCGGGCCGCACAGCCCCCTGGTGCAGCCCAAGCTGCTGGAGATGGACGACGTGCTGAAGAAGATCCACGGCTCCCTCGTCTCTAAGGTCCTCACCCGCCGCCGGCTCGACCCCCACATAAATAAATAAGTAACAAGGGGTCTGGACAGGGGTCACGGGGAAACGCTTTGGGAATATTGGACGACTAGGTAGCTTTTCTTGATTTATATTCAAGTCCAAGCATCACTGGCTGTGTTATTTATTTTATGCTGTGCCTTTGAAACTAATCATTTTTGTCAGAGTACTGTGTGTTAGTGTGTGTGTGTCTGTGTGTGCATGTGTGTGTGTGTGTGTGTGTGTGTGTGTGTGCGTGTGTGTGTGTGTGTGTTAACGACTGCGTGAGTGTGCATGCATGCGTGTCGTCGAGCGGGCAGATGTTTTTTGTTTTGTTTTTTTCCATGTGAAATCGGGTCCAACATGTGGTGTGAACAGATGCCGTCTAGCTGTCTTTCAGCTCGCATTTGGTCATGCAAACGTGAGCCCACCATCTCACGTTCTCGCTTCTCACCTTCGGTGGGTCTGTGAACCAGAGCGGCAAAAGAGCGAGGGAGAGAGAGAGAGAGAGCGAGAGACGTGGCAAAGAGTTTTCATCCTTCCAGCAAGCCAACATTCGAAAAATGATAGTAATAAAGTAGAAGTAGTGTTTGAAGAACAAACGTGGGCAGCTTCCTGCGGAGGGTAGTTAGGAGTTGGGAGAGATTAGAGATTAAGGCTGGCACCTCGTGTGTGTCAGTGCGTGGTGGTGGTGATGATGACGAGGGGAACCCGGCCCGGTTCTGCTTTCAGGCCAACCGCACGGCGGACCCTCGCCGCCGCATGGCGCTCCGCTGGCGATGTGTTTGACAGGAACCCCCCCCCCCGCTCCGGCGACACGCGCGTCTGGCCACGCGGGGCTTTTGTGTCGGCGCCAGGTTTACCTAAATATAGACGAAGCCCAGCGGGGGGGGGGGGCTTCAGACGGGCGCCCGGAAGCCCGGAGGTAAAAGCTGGCGTGGCGCTTTAGGGGTTTTATTTATGTTGGCGCTCTGATGAGGGCTGAGCTCTCGACGCGCGGCTGGCGGTGTTTCACCTGCTCTCAGTGCTCTCTCCCTTTGTAGCGCACCGCCTAAATGAGCTGCATTTATAGGATGGCTTTTAGATGGGTGTGCTTTGGTGTGTGTGTGTGTGTGCGCACGGGGGAGGGCGGGGGGAGAGACGGGGGGAGGAGAGACAGGGGGAGAGACGTGAGTGCATATTTAGAATGTATATCGGTGTGCCTGCAGTGCAGACCGGCGCTCTTTCCCCTTTTAACTGCGGCCTCAGAAGGTGGAAGACGGAGGCTCACTCAGTAGACGGAGCGCAGCTGGAACTGGCTCATCTGGTGCAGAAACCCGCGTCAGCCGCCCTCAGAGTCTGCCTCTGGACCAGGATCTGTACCCACACCGCACAGCACCTGTACCACGCTCACGTGGAGCTACATCTGCAGATGTGTTTGGGAAAGAAACACTTGTTTCTGCACATTTATTTTAGTTTTTTTAGGTTTTATTGCATCATGTGATTCATGTTTTTCTTTTTTTTGGGGGGGGGGGGGGGGGGGGGGGATTGTGGAGCAACAAATGCGTGTCCTACATGCATGGATACATGGACAGATCACAGATGATGCTGTAACCATCCCGGTCTTTGGGGACATGCAGGCCTGCGATGGTAGGATGAGACATCCCTATCTGCATCACCCATTGTTACATATTGTTGGGATGGGTTGGTTTATGGAAAGTTTCCTTATGTATGTAATGTAAGAAGAAAAAAAAAAAGAAGTATCTCCCAGGAGCAGGCTCCTCGTCACTTTTATCTTGGAGAACAGCGGTAAACTTCTGCACTATTCATAAATGGCAGACTTAAACATGGTGGTGGTGTCGACCTCTGAGGGGCCTGCTGTGAGGGCTCCCCCATGCCGTCTCAGAGGTCAACAGCTAGATCTAGGACAGAGCACCTCCGTGCTGCGTCTCGCTCTCTATTCATCTCCCGGTTCCAGGGAACGTGTGTTCATGAACGGATTCAAATCATCTCGAGTCATCCTCACTGCCCTGCACGTGTTCCCACTCTCATTACGTTTACGTGGCAGTCTGTGAAGCGTAGTGAGTCTACAACCCCTGTGATCTGTTCTCATGTGAGTCACCACCCCCACCACATCCACCACCACCACCACCACCACCATCACCACCACATCCACGACCACCACGACCACCACCACCACCACCACCCCCACCACATCCACCACCACCACCACCCCCACCACATCCACGACCACCACCACCACCACGACCACCACCACCACCCCCACCACATCCACGACCACCACCACCACCCCCACCACATCCACCACCACCACCACCACCACCCCCACCACATCCACCACCACCACATCCACCACCACCCCCACCACATCCACGACCACCACCACCACCACCACCACATCCACCACCACCACCACCACCACCACCACATCCACCACATCCACCACCACCACCACCACCACCACATCCACGACCACCACCATCATCACCACCACATCCACCACCACCACCACATCCACGACCACCACCACCACCACATCCACCACCACCACCACCACATCCACCACCACCACCACATCCACGACCATCACCATCACCACCACGACCACCAGCACATCCACGACCACCACCACCACATCCACAACCACCACCACCACCACCACCACCACTGCCACATCTACGACCACCACCACCACCACCACCACCACCGCCACATCCACGACCACCACCACTGCCGCCCCTCCCTCCACCACCACCACCACCACCACCACCACCACCACCACCACCACCCCTCCTTCCATCACCACCACCACCACCACCCCTCCTTCCACCACCACCACCCCTCCTTCCACCACCACCACCACCACGACCACCACCACCACCACTACCGCCCCTCTCTCCACCACCACCACTTCCACCAGCACCATCACCATCATCACCACCACCACCATCACCATCACCACCACCACCCCTCCTTCCACCACCACCACCACCACCACCCAGCACCTGCACAGCTCTCATAGCCGCCAGGACATCCCTGTCACCATCACCACCTCCGCAGGTGCTCTCTCGACGAGTAGTTGAAAGGGAATGAGGGAGCGAGGAACCAGAGCGAGATCAAAGCCCGTCAGCCAACTTCCCCGCGAACAACACGTGCTATTTTGTTTGTCACGACTCGGCTCACTCTGCAAGGTGAAAGTGTGCCAGCTACAGTTTAACTCAACTTCCCCATTAAAGTTAAAACATGCAGGCAGCAAAGGGTAATCAAACGCTGATGGTAAAATAGCCAAGCGGCTAGTTATTGCATTGCCGCTTTCTGATTGGCTGATTTGGTAATTGCCTTTTTTTTATTCTTTCTGATTAGGTGATCAGTGGCTTGGTATTAATTTGAGCCAAACAGAGCAACCCAAAATCGTAGTTGCAGTTCCTCCTCTTACAGGTGGTGCTGTCTTGTACATTATAATTTAGTTCTTGGTTCGTGTTATAAAAAGCAGCACATCTCCAATACAGCCTAATTGGGGATACTGGATTTGTGAGTTTTTCAGGGCTCTTTTGTGTGTGTGTGTTTGTGTGTGCGTGTTTGCGTGCATGCGTGCGTGTGTGTGTGTGTGTGTGTGTATGTGTGCGTGCGTGTGTCTATTGGGGGTGTCTAAAGCGGGTGATGCTGCTGGAAGGTGAGTTAATTCGATGTTGGTCGTCGGCTAGTTGGAAGCGTGGCGGGCGAGCGCTGAATTATTCATGGCGGCTGCCTTCTGAAGCCCGGCCGGAGCCCATTAACCTCGGCGCTCCGTCCCAGCAGGAGTCGGAGGGCTCCCCGCCGTACCTCCTGGTGCTGTGCGGGGACCACGGCATGTCGGAGACGGGCAGCCACGGCGGCTCGTCGGAGCCCGAGGTCAACACCCCGCTGGTGCTGGTCAGCCCCGCCTTCAGGAGGAAAGGTGAGGTCTAGCCCTAACCCTAACCCCCCAACCCCCCCCGGATGTCCCGGTGAGCATGTCTCTTCCCAGGTACGCTGCGAACACGCAACCCGCAGATTCTTTGGCATCGCAAGGAGATGTCTGTTTGTTTGGTTGTTATGATTGTTAAAAAAAAAAAAAAAAGACTCGAGTGAGTGTGTGCTCAGTAGAGCTCTGGCTTTCGCCAAGAAACTGGAAGACAGGAGGTGGGCGGTGCTTGGGGAGGTCATGACCCTTGATGACAGAACTTTGACCGGGTGAAGTATGGGACATGATGCACCTTTTGGTGCTATCACAAACAACCTCTGCCGTTTCCCCTTTTGGCTGATTTGACATGAGACGGTAGCCACTTGTTAATTCCATAATCATCTTGGTTCTGGGCTAAGTAACTAAGTTTTGTGCAAATCCGTGCTCAACCTTTTCGAGGTATCCCACGCACAGACACACAGACGGACTGAAACACAGACGGGCAAAAACATAACCTATAGTAAACAAATCCTATAACACTGTTGTACGACTCCTGCTTCAGCATTTAAATACTGGAGCACAAACCACGGACGGGATTAGCATGAGGCGACGAGGACCGCTTTTTATTTATTCTAAGGCGATGATTTGTCTGAAAACGCGACATTTGCAGTGACCTGTGTTCCCACGCTCCAGACACACACACACACACACACACACACACACACACACACACACACACAGACCGGTGTGCTACACGGCTCTGAGCGATGTTCAGGAGCACGGTGTTTGCAGAAGGTTTATTGTCAGGGGCTAAAAGAGAGACCTGCTCCTGTTGGACCGCCAGAGCCTTGCCCCGGGCCTGACCTCAGCCACCTGCACGCACTCTGGTCCTCGGGGGCTGGTGCCACACACATACACACACGCACATGCACACACACACACACACACACACATACATGCACACATGCACACACACACACACACACACACGCACATGCACACACACACACACACACACATGCACACACACACACACACACACACACACACACACACACGCACACATGCACACATGCACACACACACACACACACACACACATGCACACACACACACACACACACACACACACACACACATGCACACACGCACACATGCACACAGACAGACAGACATACTTTATTGATCCCTGAGGGAAATTTCGAAACACACACACACACAAATACACACACACACACACACACGCATACACACGCACACACACACATATACACATACACACACACGCATACATACGCCCGCACGCACACACACATGCATACGTCCACACACACACACACACACACACACACACACACACACACACACACACACACACACACATGCACACCATGCTGAGTGTAGTGCTAACAGGCATACACACCACATTACCCGTAGTGCACGGTGTGTGTGTGGATGTGTGTGTGCGTGTGTGTGTGCCTGTGTGTGTGTGTGTGTGTGTGTGTGTGTCTGTGTGTGTGTGCTAGCACTGCAGATAGCATTATACAGTGAAGTGTGGCATCGCGGTCACACGTGCACTAAACAATTCAGCTGTATTTTACTCGTACACAACCCATCAGGTTGACTGCCGTTCAGACATCCAAACATCGCCATTAATGGAGCGAGAGAAAAACCCATCAATCCAGCCGAGTCGACGCGGCCTATAATGGCGCCTTCCGGTCGCCTGCGGCTGGCGGCGACATCAGCGTCACGCCACGCGCTGCGCCGTCATCACGGGAGGGGCCGTGGGTGAGACGTGCGAGGGTGCAAATACACCCTCATTACCATAACCGCGTGGCTGTGATGAATGCGGTCAGGACGAGGTGTAAATGCGATAATGACTTATTCCTCAGCCACGTCTATTCTTCCACGGCGCTGTGTGTATTTCCGTGGCGTTGGTGTAGTTTGATAAATCACAGCTCTGTGAACGTGGCAACAGAAGCCGCCACTGCGTTGCCCACACCCCCACTCCCCAGAAGAGCTTAGAGACTGAATGACTTGACTGCCAGAGAAGCTGTCAGTCCTGACAAAACTAGATTTCCCACCTCGAAAATAAGTTGAATTGCAGCTCTGAGGTCCTCAATGGGAGAAACTTGGCCCCAGTGCACAATTTACCTCCTAGTAATTTAACATGCCAAATGAGTGTAGAAGCAATTGTGCTGTTGTCAGGTACAGGGTAGCTACACCTGACAACACGAGGTGGGAGACGAAGGAACACGAAACATCTCATCGTGTGTCCATCGTTCGTGTTTGAGAGTTTCTCTACACATAACATAACCTTGCGTGTGTAGAAGCACATCCACGATGCCTTCAGTGGCAGAAGGTCTTCTCAATGAAGACATCGCACACGGTGTCTGCATTGCATTCTCCTCCTGGGGTTTTCTACATAGGAACTCTTCATCTCGCCTCTATGACCTTGATTGTAGTTGAATAAACGAGCAACAATCTTGCTTTTGCGACAACAACAAAAATCAGAAGCTAAACAGTCAAAGATCTCATCTCCCAAGTGATGTTTGTATTTCTGAAATTGCGTTTGAATATTGTGATGGAAATAGAATAGGCGCCATTTATCAGCAAGTCACTGCTTAAATTGTTTCCCTAGAAAAACCTAAGTAAACACTGTGAGGTTAATGCAAAATGTTACAAAACAATGACATAAACAGGGCCGGCACCGTGATCGGAAATACCCCCCAGAACCCTCTTTGAGAAACTGCATGTATTGACGCTGTGGTGCACCCAGAAGTTCACCGATACAGCAGAAAGGCAGTGCAGAACAGGATGTTTTAAGCCACTGTGATCAGCTGTTGGGAGCCCCGGCCCAAGATATCCTTCTTGCTGTTAGAGTAATGAGCTGAGCCAGTCATGGCTGACGGGTAGCAGGCATCATGGAAAGAAGATCACAAGTCGTGTACTCGCTTTATTGAAGTTCAGGCAGGGCGAGCGCCGTCAAGTTTCCTAAAGGGATACTTCCATTGATTCTTAGACTTATTTCCATGCCTTGGATGTGGCATTTTATTGCTGTGGCCAGCAGAGCGCAATTGATTATATTCTAGACTTCGATTGAGCGTTTGTCAAAGGAAACTACAGTGAGGGCGGCTTGTTTTCAAGTCTGGCTCCCTGCCACCTCCGAGAGAGCCGAGGCCCCATAGGCCCGGGCCCCCGTGCCGTTTGAGCGGATTCATCCCCGCAGCTGAACTGGGAAATTCTACTGGAAATACGAATGGGACTCTTAACAGAAACTGTCTGTTAATGCCCTTCAAGAGGCCGCACACACAGTCATTTAACTGTTCTGGGACTATCCACTGTCATTGTTCTGGGACTATCCACTGTCATTGTTCTGGGACTATCCACTGTCATTGTTCTGGGACTATCCACTGTCATTGTTCTGGGACTATCCACTGTCATTGTTCTGGGACTATCCACTGTCATTGTTCTGGGACTATCCACTGTCATTGTTCTGGGACTATCCACTGTCATTGTTCTGGGACTATCCACTGTCATTGTTCTGGGACTATCCACTGTCATTGTTCTGGGACTATCCACTGTAATTGTTCTCGATGCCCTCAGCAGAGCATTAAGTGCATTCATTTCCTCTGTTAAAGCCAGTTAGTTAACCAGCCCAAAGAAAAGCACCATCGTGAGATTTATTAGAGGTTTAATGCAACAAATACTGTTGAATCGGCCTCAGGCTTGGTTTGATGCAATTCCACTTTCTTTGTAACATTGGGACTTCATTTTCATTTTTCTCAATCAAACTAAGAGCAAACTCTGCAACAATAAACATATTGGCCAATTCAATTTCTATTGAAACTTGACACAAGCCAACTGTGCAGATCAATAAAACACATTGATCAAGTTTTATTCTTGCCTGAGTCAAAAGTGTAAGGCCTGTGTTCCATGTCAAGGATGTTGAAACAAAAACTTTGTAAAACCAAGTCAAACTGAACCAGAAATGTTCCTGTACCAGAAACTGTGTTGATGTAGTGTCTTCATTTAAATGTCTTTAAAACACAATCAAAACAAACACCATCATAGGATTTTTATCCGTGTGCTTATGTGTTTGTAGTGGGCCAGGTCTTTTTATTGTTGCCTTTCTGTTTTGTAGCCGGACAGGTTTTTTTACATTGTCTCTCTGTGTTTGTAGTGAGCCAGGTCTTTATTGTTTTGTTTTTGTGGTTGTTCGTTTGTAGGAAGCTAGTTCTTTATTGTTGTGTTTCTGTGTTTGTAGCGGATCAGATCCTTATTGTTGTGTGTGTGTGTGTGTGTGTGTGTGTGAGCGTGTGCGTGCGTGTGTGTGCGTGTGCGCGCGCGTGTGTGTGCGTGTGTGCCTGTGTGTGTGTGTGTGCGTGTGTGCCTGTGTGTGTGTGTGTGTGTGCGTGCGTGCACGTGTGTGTGTGTGCGTGTGCATGCGTGCATGTGTGTGTGTTTGTGTGTATGCGTGCGTGTGCGTGTGTGCCTGTGTGTGTGTGTGTGTGTGCGTGTGTGTGTGTGTGTGTGCGTGTGCGTGCTCGCTCCCCAGCCGGGATGGAGCAGCCCAGCGTGGTGGAGCAGGTGGACCTCCCTCCCACCCTGGCCCTGGGCCTGGGCCTCCCCATCTCCCTGAACAGCGTGGGGCGCCTGCTGCCGGCCGTGGTGGACGAGGCGCCCATGAGGGACCGCCTGCGCTTCCTGCACCTCAACGGCCACCAGCTGGGCTGCCTGCTCCGGGACAGCGTGGCCGAGCACCACAAAGGTGAGGGTCCTGCGCCTCGCGCCTCCGTGGATCACACAGGATCACAGGATCAGTCCCTCATCCGCTCCTCATTCAGCGAGAGGGCAGAGTGATGACAGTAACGCGTGTCGTGTCTGTATTTGCGGAAGCTAATGGGATGAACTGGTGAGTGAACGTGGCGTGATGGTGGTTAGCTTCCTCGTGGTGATGTCTGACAGAAGCTGTTGGTCCATGTCATGCTGCTGCTGCTGCTGCCAACATGTGTTAACACACACATGATTTATTTGCCCTCAGTCTATGGTTTTTACCCATCACATTGAGTCAGCCGGAGAATCACCATTGGAAAACGACCACTTTTTTGAAAAAGCTTTACTTGTACAGCTGCTCATCAAACCAAGCCAATATGAAGCGCCACTCTATGGGAGTGTGATGACTAAATGTCCCCTCTCCCCTTCCATTTTAAAACAACTTTTTGGAGCCTCTCAGTGTGGTGAGAGAGGCAAAGACACAGCCAGCCAGGGATTTGTTTCCTGTCCAATTACTTTGCCTCCGTATGGTATCATCTGTGGGAATAGGTTATACTGTAACTCTAGATCACTCGTTGTTTTCCACTAAGTTGCATGGGCTGTTTATTTAATCCAATGTAATATTTGCGACTCCACCCATGTTATATTCTAATGAGATTTGTATAATTGGCAAGCCCACACACACAGACACACACACACACGCACACATACACACATACACACACACCCACGGCGAGTTGAATGTTATGTTCCTCAGTAATCTGCTTAATAAGTCGATAAATGTAATTGCGCACCACATTGAAGAATATAACAATACAAATTACAAAATCATCTTTGTGTGAACATTATGTAATGCAGCAAAAAAAAAAAAAAAGAAAAGAAGATGAGTAAGAATAAAACTCTTTCTTTTATAGTCATTCTCTGTGTTCTGGCCCTATTTTGGTCTGTAGTTTCCATAGTGATGGGCGTAATTCGTTTTCTTCTCGTTCCTTTTCTTTTTTTTTTTCCCTCTCCTCCCGCAGCCCTACATTTGCTTTGTTGATTATCTGTCCACTCGGGTAATGATGGCGTGGCGACGCAGGGCGGGGGCTCCTGTGCCGCTGAGGCACAGGAGGGCTCTGGTAGGAGAGCCACACGCGCTCCCCTGGCACCTGTTGCCTCTGGCGGCTGGCCACCACGTGGAAAGACTGCACATGTAGATGCTGACCCTCAATGCGGGATCACCGTGATTCACTTTGGGCCGGGCCGGCCTGAAGTGAATCACGGTGATCCGGGCCGGGCCCGTTGGAGAAATGTGGGCAGTTGACCTGGTTTGAACTCCCGATCCCCCGGAACCCGCTGCCATGTTTTTTTTATGTGTGTTAAAACAACCCGGGCTTTAAACTAAGGATGAGTGACACGTTATCTTTCCTCTCCTGCTCTCTCTCCCTAGCTCTCTCCCGCTCTCTCTCCCTAGCTCTCTCCTGCTCTCTCTCCCTAGCTCTCTCCCGCTCTCGCCCTAGCTCTCTCCTGCTCTCGCCCTAGCTCTATCCTGCTCTCTGCCGCTCTCTCACTCTCCAGATAGTTTGCTGATATATGAAAGCCCTGTTTAGTTTCTTCCATCCTGGGCTGCTACTCTGAGCATAGGATTTTGCAGCAGCTTTTAGTCTGTGGCATACCGTGGCACCATAGCTTAGTCTACGCCTTCATACAGAGAGAACAGACTCAGAGATTAGTCTGTGCCTTCAAACAGAGAATACACTCAGAAATTAGTCTGTGCCTTCGAACAGAGAACAGACTCAGAGATTAGTCTGTGCCTTCATACAGAGAACAGACTCAGAGCTTAGTCTGTGCCTTCATACAGAGAACAAACTCAGAGATTAGTCTGTGCCTTCGTACAGAGAACAGACTCAGAGATTAGTCTGTGCCTTCATACAGAGAACAAACTCAGAGATTAGTCTGTGCCTTCATACAGTGGCAACACGCTCTTAGCAAATGTTACCGTGTGATTCATGCCGCCTGCTTCAGGGCGCCTCATATTTCTCCCCCCCTCCAATGAAGTCACAGTCACTATTTGTCACGCCGCGTGCTCCATGAAGGGGCCGGCGAGGAGGCGATGGCGAGGTGTTTCTGCCCGTGATGTGGGTTTAAGGAGTGGGGTGTGTGTGTGTGTGTGCATGCGTGCGTGCATGCACATGTGTGTGTGTGTGCATGTGTGCAAGTGTATGCGTCTGTGCAAATGTACGTGTGTGTGTGTGTCTGTGTGTCGTGTGCATGTGTGTACGTGTTTGTGTGTGTGTGTGTGTGCGTGCGTGTGTGTGTGTGTGTGTGCGTGCGTGTGTGTGTGCGTGTGTGTGTGTGTGTGTGCGTCTGTGTGTGTGTGTGTGTGTGTGTGTGTGGGGGGGGGGGGGGGGGGGGGTACATGCACAAATCAAAGCTATAGCACGGGTTCTACTTCACCGTTGGAAAAGCAGCTCAAGAACTGTAGTAAAGCCTGTGGGTATTTCAGTTATTAATAGTTATTGTGTGTGTGTGTGTGTGTGTGTGTGTGTGTGTGTGTTCGTGTTCCAAGAACTTTGGTGAATAATGTCCACTCTATTTTACATTCTGATTATGCCTTCATTCCAGTCTTATTAATACGTGATTCACCATCAGCCATACTCACACTCTCAGAGATAAATAGGAGACTTTCCCCTTGACTGACTTCCTTAACTAAATAGTATGTTTGACATCTGATTATTTAAAAAAAAAAGACAAGGTCAGGCCTTGGCTTTCTTTTTGAATTTGTATCAACTACACTAGCTTTTTTTTGTGTGTTTATCCATAATATTAGATTTTGTGATTCCAGCCCGATGATGAAAGAATGTGATTATATGGGTGTGTGAATATGTTTGTAGAGTTAATGCAATCATCTTTATTACCTTCATTACCCGAACCCACCCAAAGGCCAAGACCACGCCACTGAAAAGCCTATTTCCTCTGCAGCCCGCTCAATGTCAGTGAGGAGGACAGGGTGGGGGCGTGGAGGAGGGGCAGCATGATGGACTGCCGCTGTGTGTTTGGTTTGGAGTCCGATCCCTTATGCCTGCATTCTGCCTGGTTCTCCTTTAAAAAGACATTCCCTTCATGGCGTTGACCCGATGCATGGGTTTACCCCACACACGTCACATTGTTTGCGTCAAAGGCGTTTAGAACTTGGCTGAACTTGGCATTTTCTGTGCTTTCAGGGCATCTTCAGGCTTGAGATAAACAAACCACAAGCACGTTTTCACCCCTGACCCCCCCCCCCCCGTCTCATGCGGGGTTTCTGTTGTTGCAGAGGATGGCTTGGAGCAGTTCCGCGTGGCTGAGAAGGCCCACGGTAGCTGGATGAAGCTGTACCTGGAGGGCAACACCTCAGAGGTGCTGGGCAACATGGGCAAAAAGGTGCTCCGGCAGTACCTGGAGGCCCTGGCCTCCTTGAGCTCGGCTCTCAGCAAGCAGCTGGGCAAGTACGACATGTACTCCATGGTCGCGGGCATGGTCATCGTCTTCCAGGTGAGTGGCGGGCGAAGCCTCACACGCTCACTCTCTCACAAGCTCACTCACTGACTCTCTCACAGCCTCACTCACTCACTCTCTCACACCCTCACTCGCTCACTCTTTCACAGCCTCACTCGCTCACTCTCTCTCTCACAGCCTATCTCGCTCACTCTCTCACAGCCTCACTCGCTTACTCTCTCACAGCCTGACTCGCTCACTCTCTCACAGCCTCACTCACTCACTCTCTCTCTCACAGCCTAACTCGCTCACTCTCACAGCCTCACTCGCTCACTCTCTCACAGCCTCACCCACTGGCTCTCTCACAGCCTCACTCACTGACTCTCTCACAGCCTCACTCGCTTACTCTCTCACAGCCTGACTCGCTCACTCTCTCACAGCCTCACTCACTCACTCTCTCTCTCACAGCCTAACTCGCTCACTCTCACAGCCTCACTCGCTCACTCTCTCACAGCCTCACCCACTGGCTCTCTCACAGCCTCACTCACTGACTCTCTCACAGCCTCGCTCACTCACTCTCTCACAGCCTCACTCGCTCACTCTTTCACAGCCTCACTCACTCACTCTCTCTCTCACAGCCTAACTCGCTCACTCTTTCACAGCCTCACTCGCTCACTCTCTCTCTCACAGCCTATCTCGCTCACTCTCTCACAGCCTCACTCGCTTACTCTCTCACAGCCTGACTCGCTCACTCTCTCACAGCCTCACTCACTCACTCTCTCTCTCACAGCCTAACTCGCTCACTCTCACAGCCTCACTCGCTCACTCTCTCACAGCCTCACCCACTGGCTCTCTCACAGCCTCACTCACTGACTCTCTCACAGCCTCGCTCACTCACTCTCTCACAGCCTCACTCGCTCACTCTTTCACAGCCTCACTCACTCACTCTCTCTCTCACAGCCTAACTCGCTCACTCTCTCACAGCCTCACTCACTCACTCTCTCTCACAGCCTAACTCGCTCACTCTCACAGCCTCACTCGGTCACGCTCTCACAGCCTCACTCGCTCACTCTTTCACAGCCTCACTCACTCACTCTCTCTCTCACAGCCTAACTTGCTCACTCTCACAGCCTCACTCGCTCACTCTCTCACAGCCTCACCCACTGACTCTCTCACAGCCTCACTCACTGACTCTCTCACAGCCTCGCTCACTCACTCTCTCACAGCCTCACTCGCTCACTCTTTCACAGCCTCACTCACTCACTCTCTCTCTCACAGCCTAACTCGCTCACTCTCTCACAGCCTCACTCACTCACTCTCTCTCACAGCCTAACTCGCTCACTCTCACAGCCTCACTCGGTCACGCTCTCACAGCCTCACTCGCTCACTCTCTCACAGCCTCACTCACTGACTCTCTAACAGCCTCACTCACTCTCTCACAGGGGGCCTTATTTACCTAGCGAACAGCTGGCCGGCTAGTGTTTATGGGCTGTTCACACCACGTTGTAGTAACCCTGTTTAGCTGCCTCTGCATGGGGAAACAGTGTTCACAGCACTCTGGGAGTTCTGTTTCCCAGTCGGGGCTTTGAGACAGATCTGCGACGTGGGCAGAGCTGATTGGATAAAGATGGTGTTGAATAAATACAGTTCTCGGAGGGTGCAAGCTTTTTTGTACTTCTTGTTTTCTATGTAGTTTATGGTAACTTTGATAATTAGGTAACATTCTCAAAGGTCCAGTGTGTAGAAATTAATGGCATCTAGAGGAACGGACTTGGCAGAAGTGGAATATAACACAAGTATGTTTTAATTAGAGCAGTGGTTCCCAAGCTTTTTGTGCCCAAGGCACACCAAAGGACAAGTAAAAATCTCAAGGCACACACCTATTGTGCAAAATAGCCTTTATAACACGTTTTATCACTCATATCATGTAAAATATCTGTAAATGTGCGTAGTTATTTACTAATGCCAAATAAAATGTGACAAAGTCTCATATTACTCATGAAATATTTATTAACAAAATATTTCAAAAATGTATTTGAAACTTTATCAAATCAGGCCTCATCAAAGCAGCAACACACCCATTTAAACCAGACAGGTCACAAAACTAAAAATGTGGCAAGAATTAAAGAAATATTTTTAGGTATATTTTGCCTCTATATTATGAATTGAGTCCATACAAAGTACTGATAAACTAAATTAAAAAATCATTATTTTTGTGTAGTTGTATATTGCAAGAAAAGAATAAAAAAGAAAGTCCAATTTTGGTCATGGTGAATACGTCGGTATGAATTTAAACAAATTAGCATATCGTGATGTCACGGACTGGGTCTCCAACCTGTTAAAGTTAAGTGGTCTCCTTGACATCAGTCGACACGTCACCTTATAGCGGTGTTGAGATATTTCAATTCATTTTTTATGTAGGACCTATTGCTACGGTGCCTGAACCCAAAGTTATAACTTTAGCCTTCTGTAACTTTGAACGGTGACCGCGAACATTTTCTTTACTGCAGCCGCAGCCATCATAACAGACAAGCGCGAACCATTGATGAAATGAAGTGAATATAAAAGAAAGAACGTAGCTTACGTGTGTGTATGTAAGCAATTTAGATTCGCAATACTTACTAAAATATAATTAATAGGGTTTTATTGTATTTGCATTAGTTGTTTGAAGAGTACAAAAAAAAACAACGGTCGGTCTTAACGCAAGTTTACAACCGGCAAGTCGGTCGGACTCAAAGGGAAAAAAATAAATATTTGGGTCGGTCCTAATTGACAGGGTCGGTCGGGTTACGGCCAACCGGAATATTTTTAAGGATGGTCAGAGTGTGTGTGGCTAACTTATCGCATTACAGACCAGCTTTTGCGATGTGTTTATCACGAACATTCACATTGCGATGACGATGAAAATTCGATTAATCGTGCAGGCCTAATTGCAATAATAATGTATGGTTGTCACGAAATCCCACGGCACACCCAGACTTGCCTCGCGGCACACCGTTTGGGAACCAATGAATTAGAGTATAATCCCATGAACATAAAGATCGTTGTGTTTTCGTGACCTTTGCTTCAGCCCTTTTTATCTACATGGGGAGCGGGTCCTCTGGCACGGAGGCCGCCATGTCGCACCGCCATTGTTCTACAGTAGCCCAGAATGGACAAATAGCTCTAGAGAGAAAGCGTCTGTATAAGAAAGTCCATTTTAGTGTGCGAAAATTTGTAGGAAGGAGTGGGGCCGTGTTATCCCCATGTCATACCCATTTCTGAGTCTTTATTTCGTGCCACCCTTGTGGGGTTATGTTATAGCTTCACCCTCTCAGATGAGGACATCAAAATCCCCCGCCGGCTAGAAGCTCCACACATCCCCAGTACGCACCGTGGCGTGTTGAGTGTCCTGGAGGCTTTAACCCTCTCTCAGACCAGGACATCCAGCGGTGCCCAGACGGAGCTCCACACAGCCACACACACAGCGGCGTTACACACCAGTGTCCCAGAAGCTTAGCGCTCTCTCTCTCGGGTGCGGACATCCACCGCTGCACAGGGGGGAGGGGGACATAGTGTAGCTAATGGCAGTGCTGATGAGGGGGATGATGACAAGTGGGTGTGCATTCTGTGATACAGCCATGTTTTGGAAGTGTTATTTTTTCGAGGTAGATTCTCTGTTTGTGAACTAAACGTAGGCTCTCACTGTTTTGGGGAAAGTTGATCTCCAAAACGAAACTGTAGCGAGACAAGTGTGCACCGCGGCGTTATCTGAAGTCGACCTGTAGTCACGTACCGCAGTGCAAGTAAACATGAGCCTGTAGCGCTGACTGCTATTGAGATGAACGACCCATGCGTATGACAGCACTAATTATAGGTCGGAGTGAGCGTACTTTACCTTTATGGATCCATAACTCTGTGTGAGAAACGTAAAAGGCTGTTCCCTCCGCCATGTCCTTCAACATGTACCGTGTCCATGGCGAAGATGACAAAGATGCTTGATTGTGATTGGTCCAGTTGATTTATTCGCACGCTAAAAAGCCGTAAAAAATCAACCTTGGCGCGATTAAAATTGATGTCCCTTTTTCGCAAATCGGAAGTCGTGACGCTTGTGTACAGCCCCTGTCAGCGCCATGATTTGTAATTATTTTATTGACTGAGGAAAAAAGTGCAACAAACAATGGCATTCAATGCAATATGACCTTTGCTTGTAAACTGTGACCCGTAGTTTTACAGACTAAATACAATTCATAAAGTCTATCAAAGAACCTCATCACTTGACCCTCGATGCTGTCGTAGATGATTATATAATTTTGGCACCACCTCAACTACCACCTCAACTACCACCTCCACTATCTCTGCTAGTGGACACCACCTCAATTTTACACACTGGACTGTTAACTATTATGATGCATCATCGAAGCCCAAATACATCATCAGCCCCCACCCAAAAGTTTATTTCGTTGAAAAAGAACATTTCATCTGCTCCGTACAATGTATCTGTATCTCCTTCCGAACCTCCCATATCAGTGTGTGAACACCATCAAGTTGGAGCAATGTGATTTCTCCCCACTTTGCTGACATATTGGGTAAATGCAGCATTGGAACCAAGATGGAGCCAAGATGATTGCAAGGGGACCAAGGCCACCGGGCACTGTTAGAGATTGATTGGCTTAGAACTCCATCCTTAACTCGCGGGTCGACTGTGTTTTCTAGGGATGTTATTTTTGGAAATCCGAATGGTGGCAATTTCTTACAAGAGCCTTGCTGGCATGTTCTCAATGCATTATGGCCCCTCGTTTTTTTTTTCTCTCTGAGGTATTGACGCATATTACTGGGTCACATACGCCCCGGCAGAGTCAGACGAGATCAAATCAGAAACTTTGCACTGTGCAGTCACAAAACTGAGCAACACGTCTCCTTCCATCCCCCCCCCCCCTTCTCCTCCACCACCACCACCACCTCCACTACCACCACCGCCACCACTACCCACTAGACCCCAAGTCACTCATCTCTTTCTCCTCAAACAAATATACACGGCGCTGGTGTCAGAGAAGCTCTTTGTGAGACGATGCAGCTCATGCTGTCTCAGTGCCAAGGGAGCCGGCTGCTTCCCTCCAAGACGCCTTTTAGTTGATTTGAAAATATAAATGGCCTCGTACGGAAGTAAGAAAAAAAAACAAAAAAAACCTGGAAGGGAACAGAGGCATGAGGCGACAGACCCATGGGCTGTGGTGCATTAATTGTGATAGCAGAAGATGAGCACAGACAGTGCTAATGGTGCTCCAAAGTACAGTTACAGTTACCGCCCTGAAAAGGTTTGACTTATCTTTAGGGTTTCCTTGAATGTCTGATTAAGTCGGCGCGACCAGAAACTAATTTTTTGCACTTCAGTCTTTTGCGGCCAAAAAAAAAAGTCCCATGAATCACACAATCATTTGAAGCCACTTCCAGCTAATTGCGCGACGCGCTCGAGAGGACAAATCCGATACGAGCGGACTCCCCGCAGCTGAGACGCGTGCTGTGGAATGACCGCAGAGGTCCGGGCGTGTGTACCGTCTGCCAGCCTCCGTCGAGGGAACACAATTATTTCAGTTAAAGAAGCGGAACTGCCGCCCCCCCTCTCTCAGTCTCAGCCTCCGCCGCTCATTGAGTTACAGAGAATAACCACCGCAAATTAAATAAGGACTGCCGCACATGAGTCACACGCAGGAGTGGGGGGGGGGGGGGCCACGTACAATTAAGAAAGTATACGTTCATGATGAACAAACGGTGACTCTTCCAGGAGTCAGCCAAATAAGTGGAGCCGCGTGGCGTGATGTTGACAACAGTGAGAAAGTGGCGGTCTGTGTTGTCGTCTGAACACTCTCTCCCCCCCTCTCCCCCCCCCCCCTCCCAGCTGCTGCTGCTGCTGCTGCTCGCCATGCCCGAGGCCCTGAGTGGCGCCGCCCTGGTGGACGTGCCGGTGGTGCCGGCGCTGCTCTCCCTGCCCTTCTACCTGCTGTGCCTGCTGCTGGCCGCCGTGCACGTGGCCGTGTGCACGTCGGCGGGCGGCACCTGCTACCTGTGCAGCCTCTCCTGGGGCCTGGTGTTCGCCGCCGTGGCCTTCTCCTCCGCCACGCTCTGTGTCCTGGTCTCCATGGCCACCAGGCGGATCCCCTCCGGGCCCAAGACCGCCAAGGTAGGTTTTTTGAGGTTGCCGGAGTCAAACTTGTGCCCCTGCGCCGAGGTGAGGTGCAGGATGGGTGGTGGTGGTGGTGGTGGTGGTGGTGGTAGGGGGGATAGCAGCAGATAGCAGATAGCGAGCCTCACAGATCCTCTTGTATCTGAGCACTGGTCCGGCAAATCGATGCTTAGAAGAAGAAGGGTTTATTTATATATTTAGCTTTACATGGCGACACGATGGCGCAAAAGATGATTTATCTTGCCCTTCAATCAGACGGTGTTTGCTTCTGAAACTAATCTGAGGGGGAAAATGATTTTTTTGGGTGGGGTCATTTATAAACCGCAGAAAGAAATGACTCAAAGCCGCGCCTGAGAGTCGTCACTTGGTCAATATGAGATGCAGGTGCTATCTGTTCTCATCCCATGGTGTCCACCTATGGGCATGCAGTCTGTCGAGAGGAGTTACAATGAACACTCATATTGGCCTATCCATGGTGAATTATTCTGTAACTCCTGAGGCTGCGCTGGCAAGAACATCATTTCGGTGTCGCCAGCTAATCCATCCATGAAAGTTGCCATTATATATTTATATACACAGTATATATATATATATGAAACTGCAATGATGATGTCATGATTTTCAGTAAATGCGTCATCTTGAGAAATGTACAAATACTATACTAATACTATTGGAAGCTGCTCTTAAAATATGTAAAGCATTTTCCTTTGTCATTTGTAATGCCTGCAGTATCGCTCTCCTACTGTACACCAGTGTTTGGAACACACACTTTATCTGCTCAGGGAAACCATGAATATGTGTTTCTTTTAGAGGTCTGCATGTGTAAATGATTTGTCATATAAATAGTAGCAGTAAATAAGAGGACGTTTCATGACCAAAAAAGGGCCAGCAGTGGATCAATGGGATGCATGTATCTTCTGATCGATATGAATGGATTTAGGGTTTCATGTAGCATTGGACATCAGGTAGCATGACCACATCCTCTTGCCATGTGAAAGAACCAGGAGATGATGTGATTTCCATTCGACTCTCTCGCCAATTCAGGATTCTTGAAATACAGGCCCATCTCCTACAGCTTCTGTATCGGTAGGGAAAGACCCACAACCGTTAATTAAAGCCAATCAATATCTTTAAAGTCTCATTAATGGTGACCTAATGGGCACGGGGATGTTAACATCAACCGATACAACAAACCTCCAGTGGTCCGCGTGTTTGTCTTCAGAAGAGGACAACCTGTTTTGCACGTTGACCCTTTTTTTAGTTGTTCAGTGTTGCGCTGTGAAACAAGGCCGTGTGTCGTCCACTGGGTGCAGATGGATTGTTTCGGAAGGCGATGCGTGCAGTGAAGATGGCAGGCCCTCTCCCTCCTCAGACTGTCAGGCTGCCCGGTCTGCACACGCCTCTGGAGTGCAGCAGCAGAGATGACCCAGTGCAGGCTGTAGATACACTCAGTGCAGGCTGTGGATACACTCAGTGAGGCTGTAGATACACTCTGTGCAGGCTGTGGATACACTCTGTGGATACACTCAGTGCAGGCGATGGATACACCTGCCGTCACTTTCATTCCGGCGTCAGTTTTGGATGGCGCTGCGGTGTCACAACATTCGTTGTGATGACATTTCATCTGCGCTCATCCTCCGTTTAGGTGGAATGTGATGGAAAGCTTTGAGGCTAACCAACGCACGCTTGGTTTGATGTGTGTTCCACTTGGCATTTTTTAAAAGAAAGCTCGCCATGACAAACAAGAATGACACCGGTTAAATATAACGGTGACATTTTGCTCAGAGAATGGCTATCTATGTATATTTTGCACCATAAACAGATATCAAGGACACTAGTATGCATACAGGTTCTCACTCGTCACCGACCTGACTTAAAAGCTCGTATTTAATCTAATTTATTGTTTATTGTGTATTGACTTAGCCAGGCTCTTACTGCACATCTATCCCCTGTACTGCTGGTCACTGTGAATTTCTCCTAAGGGGGATTAATAAAGGAATATCTTATCTTATCTTATCTTAACCTCCACAAGCCTTGAGGCCTTAAAACAGGTCACGCATACGGTTCACGTGCACAGATAGCATCAGTGTTCACAGCAGCGGCTGGGTTTCAGGAACCTCTCCCTTGTGATGGACCTGTAATAATGATGTTATACTCAGGCATGTGCTCAGTCATTACATTATTGTATCAATTAGGTGAATCACTTTTTACATTTTAATCCATGTGCTTTATTGGCGACAGTGGAAGGAAATCAGAAGGATCAGTCTTCATGTTTAAGATGAGGAGGATCTGCATCATTGCATATAACTTTTTATTGTCCAAACATTTCCTATCAAGACAATTGTAACTGAGAAAGCACTTCCGAGAGTGAATTATTTACGATCAAGTTGCCCATTTGTTGACATGAGCGGAACAGAAATATAAACGTGAGTGGGTCCATTGTTTTCAAAAGATCACATCATTCAGCTGATCTGATGCAAAGGTCTCCCTCTCTGTGTCTGTCTCCATCTCTCTCTCTGTCTGTCTCCATCTCTCTCTGTCTCTGTCTCCCTCTCTCTGTGTCTGTCTCCCTCTCTCTGTGTCTGTCTCCATCTCTCTCTGTCTGTCTCCCTCTCTCTGTCTCTGTCTCCATCTCTCTCTGTCTCTGTCTCCATCTCTCTTTGTCTCTGTCTCTGTCTCTCTCTCTGTCTGTCTGTATGTCTCCCTCTCTCTGTCTCTGTCTCCATCTCTCTGTGTCTGTCTCCATCTCCCTCTGTCTGTCTCCATCTCTCTCTGTCTCTGTCTCCATCTCTCTTTGTCTCTGTCTCCATCTCTCTCTGTCTCTGTCTGTCTCCATCACTCTCTGTCTGTCTCCATCTCTCTCTGTCTCTGTCTCCATCTCTCTCTGTCTCTGTCTGTCTCCATCACTCTCTGTCTGTCTCCATCTCTCTTTGTCTCTGTCTCCATCTCTCTCTGTCTCTGTCTCCATCTCTCTTTGTCTTGTGGTGTTTTGGTTCTGCTGAGCAAGCAGGGTAGCAGCCATCTGTTCTTTCTGTTCACTTTGCCAGAATTCATTACTTATATATTTGTTTTATGTTGTATTTTATTGCATTAGTTTTACAGCTCTGTGTAATTACTTTGAGGAATGTGCCATATACTACACATCTGGTTATTACTATCGATGTAAAAGGCCATATAGCTTGGAATTGGTGTGACTCACCCAAAAACTGTAGTTGAGTGACGGGGGACATTTTATGTGCATTTGTTCTCTCTCAAGCAAACAGAAACCTCTCCACTGTATCTTGCTGTGCAAGAGGTGAGGAAAAAATTTTGCAAACACTGCAGCAGTAGCTCAGTGGGTAGAGCGGATGGACAGAACGGGTCGTCCACTAACCGCAGGGTCGGCGGTTCGATCCCCTTGATCCCCCTCCTCCAACTGTCCACATGTTGAACCCCACAAAATGTACTGATTGTAACTTGCTTTGGACAAAAGCGTCTGCTACCCTTTACCCTTTACATTTCACAGTTAACCCTCCCTGTGAATGGATGATACATCAAAACATAGTCCCCCTTTCTGTCAGGAATATCAGGGCCGGGCCATGGCACCTGTGAATATGGACCAAAACCTATTTTTGGTCAATAACGCTGCTGTCATGGTTTGACTGGTTTAAGATGGATCACATTTTCAGAAAGCATACAGGGTAATGCGTTTGGCAAACCTGGAATACCAAATGGAATCTTTATTTTGTAAACCAAAGTTCTTTGTCTTGTTGTTGCAATTCAAATACGGATTGTTTTTTTTTTTTTGGGGTGAAACTTCAACTTGGCAATACTTTTTTCCAAACAGTGGTAGCTTTCCAAAGACGGAGGATGCACTGTGTATGTGGGGCGGCTGCGGGGGGGGTATCTAGGGAAGTGTGCGTTTGTGCGTGAGTGTGTGGGTGTGTGGGGGGGGGCGTGTGAGTGTATTCATGTTCTTGAGTTTTGCAACTCCACCATGAACACCACAACAAGATTAAAGAGTCATGAATGGGGTTTTCCACAGTTCACTCCAGTCACAAGACGAAGCGCAGACAAAATATGGTTTGTTTGTTTTTTTTTCTTCCTCCTTGTGCCTGGGGGACCATGGTAATATTGCAAAAAAAAAAGTGGAGTGACATTAAGCCTGGATGCCTCATATTACAAGTGTAATTATGAAAGGCTATTTTTTGCATGATGCAAGTTAGGCATAGAGGGTTTTTCCTGTGTTTCATAAGTCAGATGTTTACATAATTGGCTGTTTTATGACATTGCTTTTACAAGCATTGCACACTGTTATTTGATTTTTATTTCATTTTTTGGGGCTTGAGCAGTACAAATGAGAAGACAATCAAATAGCTGCACTTCAGATCGTCCCATCGTGGTGTGTTGGGCTGAATCAGCCGCGTTGACCTCGCCCTCTCAGGTGATCAAAGGTCATGGTGATTGTTCCACATTGTATCCCCAAAGGGACGGACGGTGGAAGGAGGTCTCTGCTTTTGGTCAGCGTTGGGTAGGCATAGCCTAGGTAGGGTTTACCTTCTCCCTCCCTGGTTTTGCTTTTCATGGATGTGTGCAAAGGAAACATTGAATTACAATAGTCCTATTTTCTGTGATAATGACTTGTTAATTAAGGGTTTGTGCCAGTGTGCTGTGTTCTCTCAGTCCTGGGCCACAAGTGACTCTCTCCTACTCAGGAGTTTGTTGACAGATCTCGTTCTTGCCCGGGAGCTCCGCCTGACTTTCTGTTGGAGAGAAAATGATTCTGTGTTTGAATTCTCTGTTGTGTTTTGTTAGCGAGGAAGTGAGGGGCAAAAAAACATGTTTTGCTGTGCGTAGATAATGATACATCTGTCATCGCCTTTAACTTTGAATCGACAGGGCATAGGCGACGCGGCGATAGTTGATGAGATGGTGCGTAGCGCCTGAAGCCTGACCCACGTCAACATGTCCTCGATGAAAGGAACCAGACATTTTCACACAGGCACGATTTTTTTCCCACTCCGCTAATCGACATGACTTCTGCCGAGTTTCATCGCAGACTCTCCCCGTCGAAGCTCCTAGGTCACCCCTGCAGTCTACTTTGCTCGAGCACACGATAATGACAAAAACGGTGTTGGGAAAAGCGGCACCGACTCAACGTATTCCGCACACGTGTGTGTGTGTGTGTGTGTGTGTGAGCCGAACAAACGTTGTCTTTCGAGAGACGTCCTTTGTTGTCGGGTTCCGCGGCGGCGGGACGGCGCCGGCTGTCAGGAGGGGGGGGAGCCTGGCTGCCGAGCCTCGAGACGCCGCGGAGCATCACTCACAGTGGTCTGTCGCTCCTTTAATGTGATACGTGCGTGTGTGTGTTGTTTCAGTAACACTGGATGTTATGGCGGGACAAACCTGGGCGGAGTGTCACGTGATGGCGGGCTTACCCCCCCCCCCCCCCCGTCTGCTCGTGTTTGGCGCAGCAATAACAAATGCCACGATGCACGACGCGTATTTTGAGAGGAGCCTCTGGTGACAAGGTCCTGATGTAAATCAGCAGAATACCTGCATATTTGTGTTGAGGCTATCTGCATGCATAGTTGACTCGGTGTATAATACGACAGCGGAGACGAGCTGACATGGTGCAAGTGCCATGTTTCTTTCAAGGGGTTGTCATTCAGGAAGCCGGGAGCCTTGAAGTGCGAGGGCTGCGGCGTAAAGCCACTGCCTGTGAGGCACTGCTGCTGGTGTAGCTGGAGACGAGGAGCCGGGGGTGTGGGGGGGGGGGGGGGGGGGGGGCATGGCTGACCACTTTTGGGCCATGACATGTTTTAGCTGAAATATGGTTAGAAAATAAATAAAGAAATATCAACAGCTTGCAAGACATCTTTTTTTTTGTCAGTATTAGGGGGAGTGTGTGTGTGTGTGTGTGTGTGTGTGTGTGTGTGTGTGTGTGTGTGTGTGTGTGTGTGTGCGTGTGCATGCATGCATAAACAGACCTTGTGTCTCTTGTCTGGTATAACCCTGGGATGAGAGAAAAAATGCACATGTTTTAAATGGTCAACAAGGGGGACGTGCGTACTTTGGGGGTCTTTCACTGTGACACCAGGAAATGTATCAAATACCTCCTGGATAATGATAATATATGGTAAATGTATTCAACCTGGAAGCACTGTTATCTGAAGTTCCCATTCCATGGGGATGTGATGCATTGTTTTACTTTTGATTGTGCCTCGGAGGAACCAAGCTAAATTTACCACACAGAATCATCATAATTTCCCAATATTGGGAAATGTGTTGAGGCCAGACGTGTGGCCATGTAGTTGTCTTGCTGGTAACATGTTTCTACCTCGTAGCAATACGTTTTGTTCTTTAAGTGATGAGTTGTAATGACAAACACTGTAGTCTGAAGTACATCTGCAGTGTGTAGACTGTCTAAAAGCAAATGTGGATGACATCATATTGAACAATCTAACCGTGGATTTGTTTGACTCTTCCAATGTGGCACCGCTGAGGTAAAGACTTTAATTAGACCGCTGATTTGGAATGTCTTTGCACACAGTGGCCAGATGGATCTGTAATTGTGTACTGTTTCCCAAAACCCATTTACATTAGTTACATTACAAACGAACACCGCCTCCGAATGATGCTGTACGAAATATATTCACTGAACACAAATTAATCGGTGAAAATGAACAGAATGAGCTGCCATTATCTGTGTCGGCATACTTATGAGTCACCCAAGCTGTTTTAACTTCAGCCTAATTTTCCCAGAGTTCAATTCTAGCCATGAATCAAGCCCACGGCAGAGGCAAGTTTTTTAAATGTCAAGTCTAATTGAAGGGAAGTCGAATTGAAATGGAATGAAGTCTGCTGTTTGCTGTGTTGAGATGGATTTGGGTGGTGCGAAACACACAGATATTTTGTAGACAGCTCATTTCATCTCTGGGGCCAAAATACACAGCTATACTAAAATCCATTTTATTTTTTCAAGTAAATACCAGAAGCTAGTTTTGCAAGACTCCTTGATTACAGAATCCTGGTTTGGGTTGATTTGCTTGTCCTTGCTGACTATTAATTCACATTTTGACAAATTAACTATTTTGACATAGTGTGACCAGTAACAGCTGAATTCATTGATAAGCTCCTCCCCTGATACTCCTCCATCATTGGCCAACCTGCACTATGGAATACACTTCATCTGCTGTGTAACGACCTCCCTCCTGATCTCATTTACCTTTAGTCAGATACTGACGAGCTTTCATCAGAAGAGTCTCATCTGAGGAAATTGATTACTTGAATGATTTCCATCACCATTTAACCCACCTCATCCCATAACCAATTTCTAAACTGTGGAGGAGTCAAACCGAGCCCAGCCGCTCGCTATTGGCACTAAGCTACAGGACCTACAGGCTACAGGCTGAGAGATGCATCTGAACCTCTCTGAAGGCAGTGGGTGCTGCTAGCCTCTTGCTCTGGGGCTACAAGCCAGCCTACTTGTGCACATTCACTGTTGCGTCACTAGTTGGTCTCTCAGACGATAAGAACTAGTTTCATGCTTTGTAGCTTAGAAGTTGAGAGATAACTTTCCCTGGTCTTGGTACGTCACGTTATCTTCATGGATGCTTACGCCACTGAATACGAAGGTCAGCCCTGTCTTCCTTTTAACATTTCAATCCATTTTAACCTTTAGATGGCAGCAAACTCACAAATGTTATTTCCTGTATAGTTACCCTTTTAAACTACCACAAAGCAGAACCTACTTAATTTGGGCCATGTACAAAACACACAAAGACGGCCTCTTTTCATAACCTTTAGATGGCAGCAAACTTATAAATGAAGTGCAGTGTGTAGTTACCCTTTAAAAAAAGACAACAAAGCAGCGATGGCTTAATTTGATGTATGGACAGCGGAGACTCGGGACCCTAATTGAAATGACCCTTTGCTTCCCCCCCTCGCCTCCCCCAGAGCGGCAGCAGCAGCGGTGGCGGCGCTGGGTGGTCCCTGTCAGAGCTGGACGTCCTGCTGCTGGCCGGCACCGTGGGCCACACCCTCAGCCTGGCGGCCAGCAGCTTCGTGGAGGAGGAGCACCAGACCTGGTACTTCCTGCTCAACACGCTCTGCCTCGCCGTCTTCCAAGACGTCTGCCGCAAGTACTTCAGGGAGCGGCCACGCCCCGGGGGCATCGGCCTGGACGCCGGCGAGGAGGAGGAAGAGGAGGAGGAGGAGGAGCCCTTCTTCCCGCCGACGAAGGGCCACCACCCGTCGGACCGCGCCCAGCAGGGCGGGGACCCGCGCTCCCGGGAGAGGTGGCTGGCCCTGGCCACGCCCCCCGTCACGCTGGCCTGCTGCCGGCTGCTGCGCGCCCTGAACCAGACCGGCGTGCAGTGGGCCCACCTCCCCGACATGGGCCACTGGCTCAACAGGTGCGTCCCGCTGGCCGCGGTCACCGTCCGGTCGGGCTAGAGCTCCGCGCCGGGCTCTCGTGTCGCACGCCGCTTGACAGATGGAAGCCACGGTGACCCCGTGTTGCTGTGTGTTTGGCTGATCGTCGTACGGAAGGAAGTGTTCCCCCCCTCCAGCTTCAGACCTAGATCTGTCCTTAATGCACATCATTGTAGAAATATCCGTACGACTTGACACATTACCGAAAACGGTCGTTCTTTTGTTTTTACGATAAACGCTTATGTCCTGTTGTGTTGGCCATCCTCACAAATGGATACTTTAGGGTCTAATGAAGCCTTCACCAGTGAATCAGGGAATAGCCCTCTAAGCTGTTTCTACACCAGAGAATGAAACCAGGGAGCAGCCTTCATTTGTAAAAGAGAAGCCCTGAGATGATCACTTATGAACCCACGGACCACACAGGCCATCTCAAGCTCTTATTATTAGTTATTATCCTGCCGACCGTCAGGCCGTCGTGTGAATGCAGAAGGTACTTCAAGTCCATTAGTATTCCGCTGGTGCCACATGTGGGGAGAGCTTCTATTCTTTAACATGCATGACTGTGTCATGGGGATATTAAATGTAGATAAGCAACCTTTGTCCTTCAGCACTGCCCCCTACCGCTTCACAGCTCTCAGCCTGTCACTCACATAACGAGATCTGGGTATCCTCTTTCCCTTCTAGGTATCAGTGCTCCCCACAGAACCTACCTGAATGTGCGGGATCGTGCCCAAACACAAAAACTGCTTGTCTGATATTCACTATTTTACCTTCAATGTGGTGGAATTTCAAACCATGTACATCCTGACTCGGTTAACAATCGAACCCTTGTCTCTTTAAGGTCTTACACTCTGTGGGTTTTTGTTGTACTTTTGCTGCAGGATATGGCTGACATTGTCTGACCTTGGCTAACTTTTTTCCCCTTTCATTTTTCTGCACCAGTAGAGAGTGTACTTTCACGATACCCTAAAAAATCCAACCCGAGAGATGACAATAGTACAATAAGTTAAGACAGGGATTTTTCGTTATTCCTTCATTTCATATGACTGTTCATTATTTATGGAGTTAAGGTTGACATAACAATGTTATTCACAAAGGAGAAAAAAGACAATCCGCCATGCACACACTTGCAACAACATGTAATACATTTCTCGGCCCGATGCTTTACCCTGAAATATTAATGCTCGGTCTTGTTGTTTTCCTCCCGCCAGCTCTGAACACAAGGCGGTGCTTTCTCTGCTGGCTGCCCTCTCCCTGGTCCTCGTCTACTTCCTGATTCAAAGGCGGTGCACCTGGGTGTCCAAGATAGCCCTGGCCCTCGGACTTCTGGGAGTCTACAGCTACCGGGCGGCGGTGGGCAATGTCTTGTTCCCGTGGCAACGCGGTGGCCAAAATGTTTCCAAGTAAGTCCGGGAGCACGCCTCCTGTGGCGGGGGGGGGGGGGGGGGCAGACCTCGTCGTGCGGCGGCTGCAGTCAGACACTCGCTCTCTTGCCTCTTAACCTGTTGTTCTGTGGAGCGTTGGCTCTGCACAGCCCACCATGGAAATCCCCCCCCAGAGCATGTTTTTGCATATATTTCGTGTAGTGGCTTAACAATCTGCACTTTCAAATCCGGAAAGTTCCAAAAGTTCTCAAAAGTGGATCCATAAACAGTGCAAAACAACATGTTTTGGTGAGGGAGAAATAATGAAGTGTGCTCATCAGCCACCAGGCCAATGTTGAGCCGGTCTGGTCTGTGTGGAGCAGGGTAGAGGGTCTGGTCTGTGTGGAGCGGGGTGGAGGGTCTGGTCTGTGCAGAGCGGGGTGGAGGGTCTGGTCTGTGCGGAGCGGGGTGGAGGGTCTGGTCTGTGCGGAGCGGGGTGGAGGGTCTGGTCTGTGCGGAGCGGGGTGGAGGGTCTGGTCTGTGCGGAGCGGGGTGGAGGGTCTGGTCTGTGCGGAGCGGGGTGGAGGGTCTGGTCTGTGCGGAGCGGGGTGGAGGGTCTGGTCTGGGTGGAGCGGGGTGGAGGGTCTGGTCTGGGTGGAGCGGGGTGGAGGGTCTGGTCTGTGCAGAGCGGGGTGGAGGGTCTGGTCTGTGCGGAGCAGGGTGGAGGGTCTGGTCTGTGCAGAGCGGGGTGGAGGGTCTGGTCTGTGCGGAGCGGGGTGGAGGGTCTGGTCTGTGCGGAGCGGGGTGGAGGGTCTGGTCTGTGCGGAGCGGGGTGGAGGGTCTGGTCTGTGCGGAGCGGGGTGGAGGGTCTGGTCTGTGCGGAGCGGGGTGGAGGGTCTGGTCTGTGCAGAGCGGGGTGGAGGGTCTGGTCTGTGCAGAGCGGGGTGGAGGGTCTGGTCTTTGCGGAGCGGGGTGGAGGGTCTGGTCTGTGCGGAGCGGGGTGGAGGGTCTGGTCTGTGCAGAGCGGGGTGGAGGGTCTGGTCTGTGTGGAGCGGAGTGGAGGGTCTGGTCTGTGTGGAGCGGAGTGGAGGGTCTGGTCTTTGCGGAGCGGGGTGGAGGGTCTGGTCTGTGTGGAGCGGAGTGGAGGGTCTGGTCTTTGCGGAGCGGGGTGGAGGGTCTGGGGGATATGAACCTCATCAGACCGCCGGCCCGGCTCCTCAACGCCGCAACAGCTTTCTCCATTCGGAATTGAAGTAGTTGCAGTCCCCATGTGATCACTTCACTACGCGCTGCCTTTTGCAATCAGATGTTATTTTATTTTTTTCCCCCTGCAGCCCGTGGACGGGGCTGTGGAGGGCTGGTGCATGTGGCTCCAACCCCCGTCACAAAATAATGACTTTGCAGGGCGGCGCTCTGTTCTGCTCTTGAGCTCTTTTTTTGTTTTTGTTTCCTTTTTTTAAAATTCTTAACTCCCCACCACCACCACCACCACCACCACCCACCTCCACCCACCTCCACCCACCCACCGCCACCCTCTCGTCCTCATCATGGAGCAGCGGCCTGTCCTGTCCTGACCTCCCCTGCCCTTCGCATCGCTCCCTGCCTGGCCCGCCCTCATTAAAACACACCACCTATCAACCCATCACCCATACCGCACACACACACGCACACACACACACGCACACACACACACGCACACACACACGCACACACACACACGCACACACACACATGCACACACACGCACACACACACGCACACACACACGCACACACACACACACACACACACGCACACACACACACACACACACACACACACACACACACGCACGCATGCACGTACCTCAGCAGCCAGATTGAGAGAGTGTCAATAGCTAGTGTCTCTTGAAGGGGGTGATTGACAGTCCTTACCATGGCTGTATGATAGGAATGGGAGCAGGCGGGAGGCTTATCCTCATCCCCTTTTTCACGTTACCTCGCTCCTGTTGACTCCATGAATTATCCATGAAGTCATTCGTCCTCGCATTACCATGGCTTGTTATGAACCGCATTACGTGTCCGCAGTAGCTGGACATCGGCGTAATATGATGAGTAGCTTCCGTTGGGATTGGGTTTGCCCCTCATCGATTTCTGTCTGCACATGTGTATTGCTTTGTGTGAGCGTGTGCAACATGCCGTGTCAAGGCGCTGAACTCGGTTGTTATTGGTCTTGTGCGCCGCAATGAGTGACAGCCAAGGTTGTGGTCCTCCTCAGTGGAAGGTTGCCGTGACAAAAGCCGGATGCTGTGTTTTTTAATTCAGCGAGGAATCCCCCCCCCCGTCTGCTGAATGGCGAGGGCAAGCCCTTCTGGTCGTCTGCAGACATCCCTGGTTCTCCACAACTCTGTTTGGTCTCTCTGCTTTTGTCTGGTTCTGTCTGGTGTAGTCTGGTTCTCTTTTGTCGCCTGTGATCCTCTCTGGTCCCACCTGGTCCTCTCTGGTCCAGTGTGGTTCTCTCTGGTCTCTTTGGTCCAGTGTGGTTCTCTCTGGTCTCTCTGGTCCAGTATGGTCCAGTGTGGTTCTCTCTGGTCTCTCTGGTCCAGTATGGTCCAGTGTGGTTCTCTCTGGTCTCTCTGGTCCAGTATGGTCCAGTGTGGTTCTCTCTGGTCTCTCTGGTCCAGTATGGTCCAGTGTGGTTCTCTCTGGTCTCTCTGGTCCAGTATGGTCCAGTGTGGTTCTCTCTGGTCTCTCTGGTCCAGTATGGTCCAGTGTGGATCTCTCTGGTCTCTCTGGTCCAGTATGGTCCACTGTGGATCTCTCTGGTCTCTCTGCTCCAGTATGGTCCAGTGTGGTTCTCTCTGGTCTCTCTGCTCCAGTATGGTCCAGTGTGGTACTCTCTGGTCTCTCAGGTCCAGTATGGTTCAGTGTGGTTCTCTCTGGTCTCTCTGCTCCAGTATGGTCCACTGTGGATCTCTCTGGTCTCTCTGGTCCAATATGGTCCAGTGTGGTTCTCTCTGGTCTCTTTGGTCCAGTATGGTTCTCTCTGGTCTCTCTGGTCTCTCTGGTCCAGTATGGTTCAGTGTGGTTCTCTCTGGTCTCTCTGGTCCAGTATGGTTCAGTGTGGTTCTCTCTGGTCTCTCTGGTCCAGTATGGTTCAGTGTGGTTCTCTCTGGTCCACCAAACTGCATGTTCCTCTGGCCCAGAGGCTGAAGCGTGTTGTTTTGTCCCCATGTGTTCCTCTGACTATTATTCTAACTCTGTGTTTTTCGTCTCGCTGACATCCCCAATGTGCAGTGGCACAATGCTTTCACTTGAATTAACAAAGTCCGTGCCATGAGAGGAGACTGCGCTGTAATGACAGAAGTACCGATTCTTTGGGAGAAAGGTTTCCGCTGAACTCCAAACCCAGATACAAAACAAAACAACAACAAACAAAAGCGACGAAATTCTTCTGTTGTTCACTTGTAGTGCAGCAGATTGAAACGTACCTTTTGCTGTGATGATGAATTCACATTTGCTGGAGCAGGCCAAGCTCCCCGTCGGCGCTGCTGCTCAGAGTCTGTCCCCGGGATGAGTCCCACCCCGGAGGTCCTACCCCGGAGGTCCCACCCTGGAGGTCCCTCCCTGGAGGTCCCTCCCTGGAGGTCCCTCCCCTGTGGTCCCACCCTCTAGGTCCCTCCCTGGAGGTCCCTCCCCTGTGGTCCCACCCTCTAGGTCCCTCCCTGGAGGTCCCTCCCCGGTGGTCCCACCCTCGAGGTCCCACCCTGGAGGTCCCACCCTGGAGGTCCCACCCTGGTGCTCCCTCCCCGGTGGTCCCACTCTGGAGGTCCCACCCTGGTGCTCCCTCCCCGCCGGTCCCACCCCGGAGGTCCCACCCTCGAGGTCCCACTCTGGAGGTCCTACCCTGAAGGTCCCACTCTGGAGGTCCCTCCCCGGTGGTCCCTCCCTGGAGGTCCTACCCTGAAGGTCCCTCCCCTGTGGTCCCACCCTCTAGGTCCCTCCCCTGTGGTCCCACCCTCTAGGTCCCTCCCCTGTGGTCCCACCCCGGAGGTCCCTCCCCTGTAGTCCCTCCCTGGAGGTCCCACCCCGGAGGTCCCACCCCGGAGGTCCCACCCCGGAGGTCCCACCCCGGAGGTCCCTCCCCGGAGGTCCCTCCCCGGAGGTCCCACTCTGGAGGTCCCACCCTGGAGGTCCCACCCTGGAGGTCCCTCCCCGGAGGTCCCACCCCGGAGGTCCCACTCTGGAGGTCCCACCCTGGAGGTCCCACCCCGGAGGTCCCTCCCCTGTGGTCCCACCCTGGAGGTCCCTCCCCGGAGGTCCCTCCCTGGAGGTCCCACCCTGGAGGTCCCACCCCGGAGGTCCCACCCTGGAGGTCTCACCCTGTGGTCCCTACCTGGTGGTCTCACCCTGGAGGTCCCACCCCGGAGGTCCCACTCTGGAGGTCCCTCCCCTGTAGTCCCACTCTGGAGGTCCTACCCTGGAGGTCCCTCCCCTGTAGTCCCTCCCTGGAGGTCCCACCCCGGAGGTCCCACCCCGGAGGTCCCACTCTGGAGGTCCCACTCTGGAGGTCCTACCCTGGAGGTCCCTACCTGGTGGTCTCACCCTGTGGTCCCTCCCTGGAGGTCCCACCCCGGAGGTCCCACCCCGGAGGTCCCACTCTGGAGGTCCCACTCTGGAGTCGCCACCCTGGAGGTCCCTCCCTGGAGGTCCCACCCTCGAGGTCCCACTCTGGAGGTCTCACCCTGAAGGTCCCTCCCCTGTAGTCCCTCCCTGGAGGTCCCACCCTGGAGGTCCCACTCTGGAGGTCCCACCCTGGAGGTCCCTACCTGGAGGTCCCACCCTGGAGGTCCCTACCTGGAGGTCCCACCCCGGAGGTCCCACCCCGGAGGTCCCACTCTGGAGGTCCCACCCTGGAGGTCCCACCCTGGAGGTCCCACTCTGGAGGTCCCACCCCGGAGGTCCCACCCTGGAGGTCCCACTCTGGAGGTCCCTCCCTGGAGGTCCCACTCTGGAGGTCCCTCCCTGGAGGTCCCTCCCTGTAGTCCCACCCTGGAGGTCCCTCCCTGGAGTCGCCACCCTAGTGGGCGTCGTCACGCGTTGCGTGACGCAGGTGCGATGGGGGCTCGTGCGACGGGGTAGTGGTGAGAATGCGTGTGCATCTCACGGGGACACGTGTCAACATGTTCACGTCGGGTCGTTGTGATGAAGACGTGGGCATGGTGAAACATTTATCCTTCGTCACGGTGCCAAGATTGCCGCTGCACAACGTTTTCAACAATTTACCCACAGGACACTTGAAACCCTGTCAACGTCTGATGGTTGTCTCCATCTCCCTCTGTCTCCAGCTCTCTCTCTCTCTCTCTGTCTGTCTCCAGCACTCTCCCTCTGTCTCCATCTCTCTCTCTCCCTCTGTCTCCAGCTCTCTCTCTCTCTCTGTCTGTCTCCATCTCTCTCTCTCCCTCTGTCTCCAGCTCTCTGTCTCTCTCTGTCTGTCTCCAGCACTCTCCCTCTGTCTCCATCTCTCTCCCTCTGTCTCCAGCTCTCTCTCTCTCCCTCTGTCTCCAGCTCTCTCTCTCCCTCTGTCTCCATCTCTCTCTCTCTGTCTGAAACAAAGCCTTCAACTGTCTCTACCTCTCGCCACACAATGAGATTAGTCACTCAACACATTGTGCGTGGCCTAAGTTTTCTGTTTTTGTTCTGGCACATTCTGCGCTGAACAACAGCACCAGCTTTTCAATCCGGTCACACACACACACACACACACACACACACACACACACACACACACACACACACACACACACACAGACACACACACACACACACACACACACACACACACACACACGTGTGTGTGTCCCACGTCTCCACACAGCAGGTTTCACCAGGATCCGCTTCACACATGCATGAAACATGACCCATTTCCACTGGTATCGCTGTCATACCAAGAGATGCCACCTCGTTTAGAAACATCTACGCGCGCCTTCCCTCGTAATACTGGGGGGGGAAAAAAAGGAAACTGCAGGCAACTATCTTCAAAGCACCTGCTGAAAGCCCTAAACCTCAAGAATGCACGCAAACACACGCACACGCTTACGCACACACCCACATGCACGCAGGCACATTTTTTGCAGAAACATGTGCCATCCACGCGTGCCATCTATAGTGTTTCCTTAAGCGCAGGTGCCGTCTCACAATGGCGTGGTAATTCAATAAAGCCTGCACGCCGCGTGTTGACGGGGAGACTACAGCGCGCCCTTGTTGTGCAGCGGCTGTAATGAGCGGCGCCGGCGAGAGGCGCGCCTGTGTTTTCTAATTATTTCACTGTGGGTTGTTTTTTTTTTTCCGTTTTTAATCTGTGCCCCCGTAATCACGCAGCAGTCATCTGAGATGATACTCTGCATTTAGTAAGGAGGTGGAGGAGCCGGGAGGGAGGGAGGAGGGAGGGAGGGAGGGAGGGAGGAGGAGGTTCAGCACAGCTGAGCTCCCGGAGACAAATCCTGCCAAGAAGGCGAAGCCGGGCTCCAGCGGCGGCGGGGGCCCGGGCTCGTTACATAATGAGACAGACACCTTTTGTCTGGTTCTGTTGTGATGGAGGTCCCCAGGCGCCACCACTGGCGTGCCGCTGCTGGAGACGTTTCCACGGCAAAATGGACACGGATGGCGGAGGGCGCAGCGATGGGGGGGGGGGGGGGGGGGTGAGCGAGGGCTCGTCTGCGGGTCTCCCCTTCCAAATCCTCCTCCTCCTCCTCCTCCAGACGTTTCTCCACCCATGATGCACCCCACCTACAGATCTGAACCCCCCGGTAACTAATCCCTCCCCGCCGACGGGAGTGTGGCGTTGACGGGCCGACCGGTGCAGGTGATGTACCCGCCGTGTTCGACAGATCCAACTGTACCGTCTCACCTACTTTTCCCTTACTCATTCGGGGTAGAATACCAGAGCTTGTTTCCAAGGTAACATGTCGGTGAAATCCAGCAATCTGTTCCGCAGGTTTGACAGGCCATCATTTTGCGCCCGTGCTGTACCGCCACTAGCATGGCGAATATATACGGCACATATAAACTCTGATTAATGCCGCCCGACTGCCGACAAGAGGGAGCGCTGACAGTGGCGGCGCGAGGCTAAGGCGTCAACACCGCCGCTGTCGTCTCAGTCGTTGTTTGTCGGAACTAAGGGCAAATTAGACGATTACACTTCCTCGCGGCTTACTTGAGAGATTCATGATGATCTGATCCTTCCCAGCAGCTCACATCCTTCTGGAACCGTCCTTACAGACATTTGAGGCGATGCTTTGGATGTTTCTGTTTTGACTCACAGCTTATTGTCGCCTGTATGTGTTACCTTTTTTTTTTTTTGGCAATATCGCAGCTCATCTGCAAGTCTACACTGCAAACCCACCCCCCAAAACAAAAAAAATGATCGTCACTAAGCAGTTAGCTTAGCAGCAGGAAGACGCTGTGGTGGAGAACAGCACATGATGCGGTGGCTGTGGGTCGAGGGCATGTTTAATATGGAGGGCACAGAGGGCCGTGCCAACATTATGCTTATTAACGCATTGCTCCACAGGTCTGGCATAATAGAAGTGGAAGTTTATCTCTTCAGGCAGCAGCTTCCCCTGTAATCTCCAGCACTCTCCTGTGGCCGCGCGTGTGTTGTTGTTTGTTTGTACCTGCGCTCTTTGTACTGGAGCGCAGCGAAACAAATAAGGCCTTCATCTCGTGCGCCGCACTTAGCACCATCTGTTTCACTTGGTATGTCTGGATATTTACTGCAAATCAAGTTCCCTCAGCGGTTTGCGTTTGAAGTCATCAGTCACCGAGCCAGGCACCGCGAGCTGGGAGTCAGTGTTGCGTTTCAGATGTCGCCGTGCCCTAAAACGAGACGCTCGCTAAGCTAAGAATGCAGCCTTTTTTTTTTCCAGGGCTAACTTAATTGCTTTCATAATTGCTGGCAGTTTTTCTTTCAAAGGTTTAATTTGAGACTTTTGTAACCTATTTAATTATTGATGGCATATAAAATTGATTCTCGAGGCAGGAGTCTTAGAAATGCAAATACTTTTTTTTGGACACTCGCCCGGCCTTGGGTTTCCTGAACAAGGATCCATTTTATTTTGGTCAAGAGAGTACTTACAGCTTTCTCCCTTTTTTTTTTACCCCTGTAAAGGATCTTAGTCGGTAACTGTGATGTAGCTAACCACCTCAAAGTTGGCCTTCAATATGCTTGAGGGCCCCCCCTGCATTGGGAGGTGGAGCTGATGGTGGGGATTGGCTAGTTAAAACTATCATTGGCGATTTTAAGGCTTTGTTTGGTATGGTCGAAGAACTTAATGTGACCGAATACAATGAGACCAACATAAGGGTGGTGAGGGTGGTGTCACCCTCATTTCATTGGTTTATGTAAAGTATGTCAATCAAAAAAGTTGGGTCCATGATTTCCGTTTTATTTCATGTCATTTACGAGCAAACGTTCTGCTTATACTGTGTTGTACATTATTTCTTAATATTTTGAAAAAAAACTTTAATTATAATTGTTATAATAATAATAATTATATAATAATATAATTATATAATAATATAATTATAATAATAATAATGAATAATTATAATAATTATGTACAATGCAGAAAACAATCAAGAGGTCATAATGAATTCAAAACTGTTGTATTTGTTGCATGTTGCATATCATTTTTTCAATAAATAAATGCAACTTTAACAAAAAACATTTTCTGATCAAGTTAGGTAATATATGAGCCCTTCTTTGAGATCACTGTAACAACTCTCATCCAGTGCACTTGTAAGTCCATGGACAGTAGTTTCTGCCTCTTGTTTCATTTGATGTCAGTATTGCCTCGCAGGGCTGCTGTTGTGAGGAATACTGCCGCCCACCCTCATAGATCTTCCTCATAAGGATGCTCCACAGGTTCTCAATAGGGTTGAGGTCAGGGGATGATGGTGGCCACGCCATGATTTTTTTTCTCCCTTCATACACATAGAAGCCAAGGAGTCAATGATGTTTTTTGTTTGCAACATGGGAAGCTGCATTGTCCCGCATGAAAATAATTTGGTTCCAGAAAGCACATTTCTTTGTTTTATACCATGGCAGGAAATGGTGGGTAAGGAACACATATTTTGCTGAGGTCATTTTGACACCCTCGGGGACCGTGAAGGGACCTGCCATCTCACTCCCCGATGTTCCAGCCCAGAACATCACCTTGTCTCCTTGTCTCCTCCGTGCTGACAGCGCAGTCTTGTTGGAGCATGGGTGGCCGTTGGCCAGCCATCCAGAACTCCATCCGTCTGGACCCTCCACAGTGTAGCGTCATAGGTCAATGCAGCTGGTTGACAATGAGTCTTTATGTATTTCCGAGCCCACTGCAAAATGTTCCTGGTTGGTTAGGGGGTGCAGCTTCACTGCAACATGTTCCTGGTTGGTTAGGGGGTGCAGCTTCACTGCAACATGTTCCTGGTTGGTTAGGGGGTGCAGCTTCACTGCAACATGTTCCTGGTTGGTTAGGGGGTGCAGCTTCACTGCAACATGTTCCTGGTTGGTTAGGGGGTGCAGCTTCACTGCAACATGTTCCTGGTTGGTTAGGGGGTGCAGCTTCACTGCAACATGTTCCTGGTTGGTTAGGGGGTGCAGCTTCACTGCAACATGTTCCTGGTTGGTTAGGGGGTGCAGCTTCACTGCAACATGTTCCTGGTTGGTTAGGGGGTGCAGCTTCACTGCAACATGTTCCTGGTTGGTTAGGGGGTGCAGCTTCACTGCAACATGTCCCTGGTTGGTTAGGGGGTGCAGCTTCACTGCAACATGTTCCTGGTTGGTTAGGGGGTGCAGCTTCACTGCAACATGTTCCTGGTTGGTTAGGGGGTGCAGCTTCACTGCAACATGTTCCTGGTTGGTTAGGGGGTGCAGCTTCACTGCAACATGTTCCTGGTTGGTTAGGGGGTGCAGCTTCACTGCAACATGTTCCTGGTTGGTTAGGGGGTGCAGCTTCACTGCAACATGTTCCTGGTTGGTTAGGGGGTGCAGCTTCACTGCAACATGTTCCTGGTTGGTTAGGGGGTGCAGCGTCACTGCAACATGTTCCTGGTTGGTTAGGGGGTGCAGCTTCACTGCAACATGTTCCTGGTTGGTTAGGGGGTGCAGCTTCACTGCAACATGTTCCTGGTTGGTTAGGGGGTGCAACTTCACTGCAACATGTTCCTGGTTGGTTAGGGGTGCAGCGTCACTGCAACATGTTCCTGGTTGGTTAGGGGGTGCAGCTTCACTGCAACATGTCCCTGGTTGGTTAGGGGGTGCAACTTCACTGCAACATGTTCCTGGTTGGTTAGGGGTGCAGCGTCACTGCAACATGTTCCTGGTTGGTTAGGGGGTGCAGCTTCACGCTCAGCTGCAAGCCTCTGGAGGGTTCTGCATCGAGGATTTCTCGGGACTCCAGAGACACCAGCCGCTTTGTTTGCTGCTCAACAGTGGCTTTTGTATTGCTGCCCTTTTTAACTCTGTTCATTTACCTGAACAAAGCATTCCTTAATGAGCCTTTATCTGATGGAAATTGCCTGTGCTCTGAATCACACACATATGTTTCAGCTGTTCCGGAATTATCTCCCTTCAGTTTTTTGCGAAACATCGATTGTTTTGATGCCTTTCGCGAGACTTACACTATTTCAGGCTTTTCGTCTTCAGAAAGATCCTCCCTGTATTGCACGAGAGCCGAGACGTGCTTAACCATGTAGAACAAACTATAAGTTAAGTAGCTTAAGTAGCCCTCTTTTTAATTAAGATCAGCGGGCAAACACACCTGAGACTGATACCTCTGATCTGAACACAAATAAAACGGGGGAAAACAAAACTGTTTTTTGGGAATCCTCCTGATGCTGGAGTGTAAAGGGAGAGGTTTATTTACCCATCAGCCATTACAGCTCCATATCATACAGCTTAGTATTATGAAGAACCCGGGTGGACACCATTATCACAGTGTGCAGTGCATCATTGTAGGGGTATTTTATTATTGAATCCGGCACAACTATTGTATTCTCGTTAATTAAAGAAAGATGACACAAGCACCGGCGCTGGTGGATATCTCTCCTCACTGATGTTGTGATCTGGATTCTTATCTCAGCCCTGTGAGTCATTACTTCAGAGAACGCCCCTGTTGTCTTCGGAGCATTCACGTCAACACGGTTGGATTAGCATAACCCTTTGTCACCATTACAGTCACAAAGGGATCACAAAGGGATGTACTCCATCGAGATTCCACTAAACCCCTTGAATCACGTAAGCCTTCAAACTAAGCAAGGGCGGTCGCAAATGCCAAGTGTTTGTAGGTACTTTTCTCGCCTGCCTTGTGATTTGAACGCCGCCGTCTTCGGGTCACAATGCCCTGTGTGTTCTCAGGCGTGTGATTTTGTTCAACCCACACAGTTTCCCTCACCCCGTCGTGTTCCTCCCCTGCAGGGGCACGGTGGAGGCCCGCTTCGTGTACGTCTTCGTCCTGGGGATCCTGTTCTCGGGCAGCAAGGACCTGCTGCGCTCCCAGCTGGCGGCGGCGGCGCCGGGGCCGCTGAAGAGCCGCGGCCTGTGGGAGCTCTACAGCGGCCTGGTGCTGCTGCTGGCGCTGCTGTCCCGCGCCCACAACCTGCCCGTGCTGTGCTGCTGCCTGCTGGTCCAGAGCCTCATGGCGCGCTTCATCTGGAGGAAGCTGCACTACGACGCGGCGCAGACCACCATCATGCACTACTGGTTCGGCCAGGCCTTCTTCTACTTCCAGGTGAGCGGCACCACGCTGTGTGTGTGTGTGTGTGTGTGTGTGTGTGTGTGTGTGTGTGTGTGTGTGTGTGTGTGTGTGTGTGTGTGTGTGTGTGTGTGTGTGTGTGTGTGTGTGTGTGGAACGTGGGTCCCTGGAGGAGGGTCGTCTCGTGGTGACACCACAACCCCCCCCCCCCCCCCCCCCCCCCGTCCTGCTGGGGAGTGGCAGGTGTGTTTATATGAGACCCCTCAAACACCGGGCGGTCAGAAGTGCAGGAGTAACATTGTCAGGTCAGGAACAGGACACTCACTGTGACCCTACGCTCACACTGACGGGCGACCAAGCGTATTTGTGCGCGGCGATATTCGCCTGGTGGGCGTTCCGAGGGAGTGTCTGTGCTTGTTAGTTTAGTTTAGGAAGTGCAACTATCAAGGAAAATATCCAGCCATACCCATGACGTTTTCTGGTTTAACAACATTTATTTTTCGATTGATTTCGAAGCACATACCAGGGTAAATTCACATTCGTTAGATATATCCATAATCCTATCTCTCGCCGACGTGGTCCACCATGTTGGATTATTTTCTGAAGTTGCGCGGCCGCCATCGCTCGGATTGGCTTTCGCAAAAAATCGCCGCGTTTTTTCGCTCAACATTTGCATAAAATAGGACCTGTTCTATTTTTTGCCCCGCCCTCCTCGCGTTTTGCAGCCCACACGCTTCGCCTTGCCGCCCGTCGCTCACTGTCATTGGAAATGAATGGTATCGCGTCGCCAAGCCTCTGTCTAAAAAACGCCAGTGTGAGCGTAGGGTAATGCGTGTGTTTGCGTGAATGTTCGCAGTGGGTTTTTTCAGCAGCTATTCGGCGTGACTTCTCTTTAACTTGGAACATTGTGAGCCGCGGTTGTTTCACCCCACACAAGGCTTTCCAGACCATTTCCTGTGCAAAACAACCGCAGGAACATAAAATTGTCGTATTGGTCTCCAATCCCCGTTGTCTCCCTGGTGATGGAACATGGAACATTTCTGCTGTTCTCCTCGCATGAACCGTGATGGACTCTAATGGCGCTACAGCACCTTTGCGCTCTAAAACTTTTGAAGAGCCTTTTGGTTTTCCCCGAAATTTCAATGTACTTAATCACTTATGACAACCCTCTCCTCCCAAACCACCACCAGCTCAAGCTGTAAAATCTAGACAGAGACACGCACACGCGCGCACACGCACATGCACACATGCACACACACGCACACACACACACACACACACACACTCAGCCCGGCGAATGGCACACTTATCTGGTGCTTTGCCTTCGCTGCGCTGCCTCCATCTCTCATCTGCTGGCGTCTGAATAATAAATAATCCCTTATAGGTGAAGGGACTTCCGGCTCGTCTCCACAAAACAAAACAAACAGAGAGGCACTACAAAGCGAGCCCTGAATGGCATCATTAGACAACAAGAGAGCCGCGTGTCCCCGCGGGCCTGCCAAGTGACAGCCACAATAACGCCCGCAAACTCTGATGATTGCCCTCAGTGCTCACCGGGGTCTACCCCCCCCCCCCCCCCCGTTGTGGGAGTGCTCTGTCAGTCCAGGAGATGCAACGTTTCAACAGCGGATTGATCTGTGATTGATCTTAATGGCTGATTGATCCGCGGCGCGGAGTTTGGCCCTCAAAACAGAGCCTCATGAGTGGCAGGGTTGCCAGGGCTACATGCAGTTCATATGGGGTGAATCGGCCCTCGTTACGCACAGACACAGACACAGACACACACACAGACACACACACACACACACACACACACACAGACACACACACACACACAGACACACACAGACACACACACACACACAGACACAGACACAGACACACACACACACACACACACACACACAGACACAGACACACACACACACATACAAAGACATGCACTCTGCAGCACTCCAGCTGCTGTTCAACCCACTTCTACCTGCCATTAGTCACACATAGACGCACATGCACACACACACAAACATACGCACATACACACTCGCACACACAGGCACACACACACACACACACACAAGGAGCCGTTGCGGTTCCTTTTGTGTGTTAAGCATAACTTTGTAAAAAAATCTTAAATTTCCTGGAGAAACAGCCTGTTGTTTGATCCTCCACTGCACCTGGCTGTGTCCCCTGAGCAAGGCACCTCAGGTGAGGAACACAGCGGGCAGAGGCTCCCTGCAACACTTGATTCGATCAAATATGGAGGATCTATAGATTTCCAAATCAAACCTTTTTCCAGCGCTACATGACGGCGCTGGGGTAGATGTGACGAGAAGCAATAACCTCTTTATTTGAATTGTTGTCATCGCTCTTTCATGCTATTTTTACCACGTCGTCTTCCCTGGGAACATTATTGATCAAGTCGTCACCAAGCAGTACTGAATGTGAGTATTCATAAGTAGTGGAGGCAGTGACATTCTGTTTAAAGGGCATCCAGAGATACTTAAAACCTGTGTGCACATAATGGATATGAAGGCTGTACCAAAACTAATTGCCATGGTAATTATTATTCCCAGAAAACAACTTTACTACTTAACTCGCTCTCTCGCTGGCCCGCTCTCTCCTGCTGTCTTTCGGTCTCTCGGACACAGTCTGTGTCCAATGTATACACATGCATTGGACACAGACATATATATATATATATATATATATATATATATATATATATATATATATATATATATATAGCTTATTGTATTCAATCTAATGTCTATTGAAGTCGGCAAACTTCCACATCAGTTTAATGCCCCTCATCACTCCCCGGGTCATTAAGGCAGTGATGAAATTGGGAATAAACCACCACCACCAAACAATTTCCACGGGCAGCGGCTGGCTGTGTAATTAGGGCTGGCTGAGTAATGGTAGCCAGCTCGCCGCGAGCAGCCGTGTGTCTGACTGCCCCGCCTTGCGTCCGCCTTGAGAGGCCTGCGAGAGCCGCCCCCCCCCCCTCCTCCCCCCAGGGAGCGGGGCTAGAGTCCATCTGACGCTACGCTACTCTACGCCCAAGCAGACCCGGCCGCTAGTAGTAGCAGCCGCCGAAGCGCTGAAATCGTTTGAGTTGATTGATCGATTGATCGGTCCACTGTGGGAAAGGTCACCGGCGCCATGGTTAACATGACGCCGCTCAGCCACGAGCCAGAGAGACGGGCTCTGAACTCCTGGGAAGGAACGCTGCAGCTGCTCAGGATGTTCCACTAAACGGGAGAGAAGATACGCCACAGAAGGACCAACGCTGCAGTGAATCACACCCTGGGGGAATATCCGCGTGGCTGTTGTGGCGCGGTCTATACCTGTGTATCCGTAGGTGGTCTATACCTGTGTATCCATAGGTGGTCTATACCTGTGTATCTGTAGGTGGTCTATACCTGTGTATCCGTAGGTGGTCTTTACCTGTGTATCGTAGGTGGTCTATACCTGTGTATCGTAGGTGGTCTATACCTGTAAATCGTAGGTGGTCTATACCTGTGTATCGTAGGTGGTCTATACCTGTGTATCCGTAGGTGGTCTCTACCTGTGTATCCTAGGTGATCTATACCTGTGTATCCGTAGGTGGTCTATACCTGTGTATCGTAGGTGGTCTATACCTGTGTATCGTAGGTGGTCTATACCTGTGTATCCGTAGGTGGTCTATACCTGTGTATCCGTAGGTGGTCTATACCTGTGTATCTGTAGGTGGTCTCAACCTGTGTATCCGTAGGTGGTCTATACCTGTGTATCTGTAGGTGGTCTATACCTGTGTATCCATAGGTAGTCTATACCTGTGTATCGTAGGTGGTCTATACCTGTGTATCGTAGGTGGTCTATACCTGCGTATCGTAGGTGGTCTATACCTGCGTATCGTAGGTGGTCTATACCTGTGTATCGTAGGTGGTCTATACCTGTGTATCGTAGGTGGTCTATACCTGCGTATCGTAGGTGGTCTATACCTGTGTATCGTAGGTGGTCTATACCTGTGTATCGTAGGTGGTCTATACTTGTGTATCGAAGGTGGTCTATACCTGCGTATCGTAGGTGGTCTATACTTGTGTATAGTAGGTGGTCTATACCTGTGTATCGTAGGTGGTCTACACCTGTGTATCCTAGCGGGCGCAGCCTGAGGCCGTGCCGTGCATCGCAGCCACACGGGCGCTCCGCTGAGCCCCATCCCCGTGGAGTCGCGTAGCGTGAGCAGAGAAAAAATCAATTAGGTAACTCCAGTTCTCATCTCCACATCATTCAGCAGCGTGTTGTTATTGGGTGAATCCATTATGATGATGCAAAGCAGGCTGGAAGCAGGCTGAGAGTATTCATGATAAGGCGAATCCTTAACCAGAGAGTCCGGGGGGAGGCTGGACGGCCGCCCGTGACTCAGGGTGAATGATGGCGCCCACCCACTGCGTCCGTCTCGCTCTCAGTGAGTGTGGTCCTGTGGAGGACGGCGGTGGGACCGTCTCATGGCGCTATGGTGGCGGAGGCCGCGGCATTAGGGACGGACAGGCTTATTGATGCAAGGCACACGTTTGCTTTTAATAAACCAAATGGGGTCGAAGGGGTGAATGGGTTTTATGATGAGAACTAATGTCAAGCAACTGGCGAAACAAAAGTGTGAGCTGCCGTCAGTGTGAGTGTGAGTGAGTGCAGTTTTAAACTTAATGAGTGTTTGGGTAGACGTGCGCATTGAAAGCTGGTCATCCGAAATGAATGTCTTAGGTTATATAATCGTGTGCTCCATTTATTTACTTACAGTCACAAAAATATCATACACCTTATCCACTGACAAATGTGGACTTTGGACTTGGCAGACATTTAATGAAATTTTCTTTCAAAGCATAATGTCCTGTTTTAATTACTGTATAATCCTATTCAATTACAACTGTTGTGTCTTTGTTGCCTTTGAGTGGGGGTGTGTTATCCCCGTGGCTACGGCCAATTAGTGATTTCCTTTTCTTAGTGCTAGTGTGTAGAAGTAGTTGTGTAGAAGCATCATGAGGATATAAACCATGTTGTGTAGGAAGTGTGCTGCACACCGCGGTGTTGCTCTGTATATCAGAGAGGCTTCTCCCTCCTGGACACAGACATCAACATCAACCACTGGTCTGGCAGAGCTCCACACAGACCGGAGTGAGATATATATATATATATAAATCTGTAGTCCCTCTCGGACGCTCCTCATGTGGCCTGTGAAGACGAGCCGACGCTCCATCCATTCACCAAAACAGCTAATAATGTATTCACAGGATTCAATTATAAATGAGTTTCACTTTTCAATCCAAGGGGAAAATAGTGAATGTCAGTTTGCGGATGATTTGATAACTCAAATCAGGCTGTCACACTACAATACTGGAGTGATAACAACTGCACACCCTACTACATTTTTACAAAGCAGAAATCCCTACTGGCACCTCACACAATATAGGCCAGTACAGGCCACCGTAGTTATAGAATAGAATAGAGTTACTCTTTTGATACCGTGAGGGAAATTTGGTCTCTTAACCCAATCGTGAATTAGTGAAACACTCGGCACACAGTGAGGTGAAGCACACACTTAAACCCGATGCAGTGAGCTGCCTGCAACAGCGGCGCTCGGGGAGCAGTGAGGGGTTAGGTGCCTTGCTCAAGGGCACTTCAGCAGTACTTCAGTACTGGTCGGGGTTCGAACCGGCAACCCTCTGGTTACAAGTCCGAAGCCCTAACCAGTAGGCCGCAGCTGCCCCTAAAGTTATAGTTGTGGTGATGGGCAGGTGTGTGTGGCGGTGGGGGTTCTAAACGCTGGACCTTTGAATTAAAAACATTGTTCCAAAGATTTCCATTGACGTGACCAAAGTGAAGTGAAGGCGGCGGTGCGTTCTCTGAACACCAGTGGGGTTTTGTCCCCTGCAGGGGAACTCCAACAACTTTGGCACGGTGGACATCTCCGTGGGCTTCGTGGGCCTGGACAGCTACGTGGAGGCGCCCGCCATGCTCCTGACGGCGCTCAGCACGTACGCGGGGCCCCTGCTGTGGGCCTGCCACCTGGTGTGCTACCTCAACTCCCAGACTCACAGGTGAGCCCCCCCCCCGACGCCAGCCCCGCCCTCACACTCACCTCCCTCAGCGGCGACACCCAGAAGACGTGTGTCAGAAGAACAGATTTTTTCCATTTGCCCGTTCCTGTTGTTGGTTCATGTGTTCCCCACATGTTCAGAGATGATGAGCGTGGTTCAGGTTTTAACTGAGCACAGTTCAGCTCCGTCTATTGATGATAATCTATTCGTGATGTTAGTCTATTAGTAATGATCTGCTCGCAGTGTGTTGATCCGTGGGAGCCCCCCCCCCCGTCTCCCACCACTCCGACACACTGCGGCCCACCTGAGGTGGCCCATTTTTCATATTGATTTAATTCACCATGAAGTCAAACGGTGGCTGGTGTCACATCACACTCTCTATTCCAGCGCCCAGGCTGCTGTCAGTCTCCTTGTACCTCCTCAACAATGATCCCTCCCAACAGCACACCCCCACCCTGCGCCCCCCACCCGCTCCACCCGCTCCACCTTCACAGAGCTCCCGGAGACGGGCGCGCCTGTGTGATAGACGACGGCCTGACAGCGGCCTGACGCGCACAGCTCATTTAGAATGCACTCTGCTCCATCAGCGGCAGCACCAGGAAACAGGAAATGGAAACGAGAAGTGGATCAATAGACACCGAGGCTGGGCCGCCGTTCCCCCGGCGCTAGTCAAACCCCACTTAGCTGTGTTTCACTTACGCGCCACACTTTGCTTTTATTTTGTTTTCTCCCCCCCCCCCCCGCCCCCAGTTTATTGTATTTATTTCTTGAAACACAGATATGTAGGGGCTACCCCTGGACCCCGCCAGGCCGTCCACCTCGAGCCCCCCTTGACTGGTTTGAATGTTGAGCGAGGCCTGCGGCGCCTAAGGTGTCCGCAGGCCCCACTCTGCAGGCCCCGCCTCTTAACGGAGGCACTCGTACCGAGGGGTCTGACCACTGTGGCATCAGACCCACGGCCCGCCTTGTTAGGGCCAATTACCCCGGGAGTGAGAGGCCGGCCGCTCCTTTGCTTACAGTCCAGCAACCTGCTAAAGTGCACATTAGCCGACAGTCGCCCGGCTTGATGTGTGTGTGTGTGTGTGTGTGTGTGTGTCTGTGTGTGTGTGTGTGTGTGTGGTGTTGTTAGCTTTAACAAATCCATACCTGGCTTGCGGCGTCGCGGAGCAGCCCGGCACTCCGCTGGTCCCCCCGGGGCCCCCACCCCGGCTCCGCTCCGCTCCACTCGTCTCATTAGGGCGCGGCGAGGGCGCTAAACGACGGCTCAGAGGTTAAGTCCTGGGAGTCCACGTGGACGGGAGCGTGACGCCCGCTGAGTCTGGAGTCAGAAGGAGGAACGAGGGTCTAATGGGGCTCTCTTGTCGACGGACAGCGTTGTTGCCACCTTGTTGATGTTTAGATTAGAAGACATGGCTGGTTGACTTTCTGCAGAAGGTGTTTTACCATTGATAATATTAAGAGCATGGATCATATATATATATACAGTGCACAGTGTATACTGTCCTCTGTTTGCTGTGACTGCACTGAAACGTGTGCGCTGCCTGCTGCGCAGCCTGGTAATTACCTGCAGTGTCACCGGTTGAGCAGCTTCATAGATATTTAATCATTAGAGTTATGAAATATGAACTCAAAGTTTTGTGCCATATGGGTGTGCAAGAGTGTGTGTGTGTGTGTGCGTGTGTGTGTGTTTGTGCGGAAGCAAGGCAGCAGCCTGATATTTCCTCGTTCTCTAAAGGTCAGTTTTACCAATTCAGATTTCCGTGGATATACTTATAAGATCAATGGTAAAACCAAATACGCAAAACACTTCCCCCTGGTTCCCGACCGGCCTCCAATGAGTTCATCCCCTCAACACCCACCTCGCCTCAGAAGTTTAACCGTAATCTGTTTGTTAGACATGGCAGATATTCATCCATCAGCTGTTGGTTGGTGAGTGAAATGCTCTGACAGAATACCTGCTCCAGTTGAACACGTCTCCTGCTTCTGTACGAGACAGTCTGGTCTTTAGACCACTGCCAGCGCCTATCTGACCAATCAGGGCTCTCTCTCTTCCACCATTGGTTCGTGGTAATCCATCTCGCCCGTTGATCACCTGCACACGCACTCACAATGTGATGATCTCAACGGCGAAGAAACGCAGGGAGGAAGGGAGCAGAGAGAATTTGGTTATTCATTTTATTCAAAATCTTACGCTCTTCCACTTCACTCATCTCTCTCTCTCTCTCCAACTCTTACCCACAAATCTTACCTACACCACCTTTTAACCACATCATCATCAGTGTATCCCTACCCTCATTCTCTTATATGTTGTTCGTCTTGGCACTTTAATTGCTCTTTGTAACTTGCCACTTGGTCAGAGATGTTGTACACGAGCAATGGTTAACCTAGCAATTGAAGTGCTTGAAACTTGTTCTGGTGACTTTCTTACTGTATTGACATCAATGAAATGTTTCACCTTCTTGAATGACAAATGTACTCTTTGTAAGTCGCTTTGGATAAAAGCGTCTGTATGTAATGTAAACGTATCATGTAATGTAAACGTATCATACCTGTACAGCTAGCCTGGTCCTGGCCCCCTGGCTGACATGTGTCCCTCCCTCCCTCCCGCCAGGACCCCGGTGGCTCTGGGCCACGGCTGCTACTGCCTGGCGCTGCTGCGCAGCGTGCCGATGGCCGCCTACGTGGTGCTGGTCACCGCGCTGCGCTACCACCTCTTCATCTGGAGCGTGTTCTCGCCCAAGCTGCTGTACGAGGCCGCGCACGCGCTGCTCACCACCGCCCTCTGCCTCTTCCTGAGCGCCATGGAGCAGACGCGGGCCGAGGCCGGCAAGCCCTAAGGGCCCCCCGGGTGGCCCTTATGGTCGGTTGGTTGCGTTCGACGCGGGCCGGCGGCCATTTTGGTTTCAAAAACAACAAAAAAGTCTACCCTAGCATTTCGGAACCAAGATGGCCGCTGGGTGAATACTGACAATGAAAAAAAACAAACACTGAAAAGAAATGTCCTGTGGGTTTGTGGGAAAATCTATTTATTGATCGGAATAATTGAAGCACGTGAGTGCGGCAATAGGGCTTATGGAGTTAATTACATATATATTTTCTAACCCTTTTTCTTTTTTTCGGTGTGTGTGTGTGTGCAAATAATTTGGTGTTGAAGACCTCAGAGACTTGTGAAATATAACTGTTGGGGTGGCATGGCAGTGCAGCAGTGTTTCATGCTGTGTTGAAGTCACAACATGAAACACTGCTCTGCCCCAGAGAGCGGAGATGTGACAGCAGGGTGGACGCTGAGATGTGGACCCCATGCGTCACGTCTCAAGCAGCACTTGGGAAGAAGCCCCCCTTTTCCCTCAGTCCTTCTTTCCCTCTCCCCCGGCCGGCGTGTGAGTGGCCCTCAGAGGGGGTTCAGGATGAACCGGGAGGCCTGACGTCCGACTCTGTTTGATTGGAGTGGCCGACGGCAGCCGGCGCCGTCTGTCCAGCAGCAATAAGCGGGCGGAGCCAGGGCGCCAAACGATGGGCCGCCGTCCAGCCGCTCCGGAGAGAGCTCCGTCACTTTTATGTCCCCGCTCCGCTGCGGACTCAGATGTTGACACAGATGTTCTCCGGAGAAGACGTCCAAAGGGGGGGGGGGGGGGGGGGGGGGGGTGATGTACCCTCGCTGCGGCGGCGGCGGCAGGCACCTGGTTTCATCGGACACTCTGCCGCGCTCGGGCCCCGCAGCCCCGCAGAGCCCTGGGGAGCCACTCCCAATACACACTCTCTGCTCCGTCATCCCAACAACACAACCAAAGGGGTGTCTGTGTGTGCGTGTGCGTGTGTGTGTGTGTGTGTGTGTGTGTGTGTGTGTCTGCGTGCGTGTCTGTGTGTGTGTGTGTGTGTCTGCGTGCGTGTCTGTGTGTGTGAGTGTGTGGGCACACGCACGACTGTGATTAAATGCAGCACTCTGCGGGGTAGCCAAGCGAAAGGTTCAAGTGGAGTCTGTGCAGCACCAACATTGCCTCCAGCGCGCCGTGGCCCGACTGACCCGCGCGCTGCTGTCTGCCTCTACGTCACCCGCTGTGCCCGTCAGCTCGGCCGTGTGGGCGAGAGAGCTGCGGAAGTCACGGAGGTCACGGCGGTCACGGCGTGGCGCGGCGCGTGGTTGCTCCGCCCCTTAAAAGGACGCGGGGGTCTCCAGTCACGGGGGGTCTCCGGACACAGGGGGTCTCCGGAACACGCCGGTCGTAGCCGCTCTTCGGTGGGAGACGTGCGGAGCCGTCCTCGTGGTGTCGGGGCTGAGTACGGCTCTCTGACCCGCTCCCTGGCCATCGGGGGTTCTGTGACACCCGATCACTGCTGAGATGGTCGGCGGTAACGTGTGGCTACTTCCACTGATGTAGAGCGGGAGGGAAGAACACGTGAGGCGAGTGTTGCTGGGGTTAGATGAACCAGGGCTTTGGTCTGCTTTTTCCTTCCACGGTATCGCTACTGTTTTCCTTGTTCCCTTTATTCTGCTTCCTTTGGGGAGGATTCAGTGATATGTAATATGGAATGTAGGCGTCTGAGCTTTGCATATTTATTACTGGTTATATTCTCATCACAATATTTTGACATGCACAAGAACATTTTCACTGTGTTTCTTGAATTAGCTTCTTGGCAATAAAACCAACTCTCTGCAGAGACTGCATTAGCCCAGTTCTGTGGGCTTTGAACATGAAACAAACAACGCAACAAAAACATGCCGTCGAATGCTGCCGTGCTTGACTGAACATTGTGAAAGCAAAAGACAAGCAGCATATTTTTTCAACTTTTGACACGGAAGGATTTCCAGACATCCGCGTTGGACACTCATTGTTCACTGGGGGAAGAAGTAGCGTAATAATTTATTAGTAAGTGCATCGTCAAGGACAGGCCCCTCTAACTTCCAAAGGTGCAAGTCTGCCAGGATTAGGCCTGGGCCCGCTCTGCTCGCTTTGCTGCTTGACAGGGACTGCAGGGGGGGGTGAAGCCGAAGTAGGACACTAGGACATCAAACTTTTGACAACGGGTTACCGGTTCTGAAAGGAGCCCCTCCCTCCCCCCCCCCCCCCCCCCCCCCACCACCTCCCAGCAGGAGTGAGTTGAAAGGAGTGATCCTGCACCTCTGTGATTGGTTTGCCGAGGTCACCTCCTGGTGTCTTCAGTGGAGAGAATGCAGCACGTCCAGGTGTTTCTTCCGGAGACTCACTCAACGTACCTGCCAGGGCCTTCATTGAGACGGACGCAGGGGTCAAGTCTTCTCTGGACGTGACCTGCGGGACGTCCTCTCCGCTGCCGAGCGATGAATTGATTTTCCTTCCTCTGAAAAAGCGTTGTACAAAACCATGACACTTACTTCTGCGGAGCTACTCATTCTGTTTGGGTGCTCCGGTGTGGTCTGTATGGTCTCTGCACTGGGCGGGGCTTCTATGCAAATTCCAACTTGTTTATTATTTGTGTTTGTTTCTGTAATTTATTTTTGGTGTTTGTTGTCTTATCATTTAATGGGATCTAGCCTGAATATAAATCAACACATTTCTCTATAATGGATAAGCTATGTCCTCCAAACTGATCGGGGATGTTCATTGTTTTGGTTTCATTCTATTTGATTGCCTTTTTTTGTTTGTTTGTTTCTACTTATTCCATGATGAGATGATTGTTGGTTTTGAATCAGGCTTTCCATAATTGGGAGAAAATTGTGATTTAATATGAATGGAAGTGAAGGTGCCAGTAATTACTGCAAACCCTTTTCATAAATAAAAACCTCTTCTGTTCTACCAGTATCATTGTTTCAGTGCATCATTCATGTACCTTCAAGTTAACAATTAATTATGTGTGTCCTACGTTTAGTAGCTATATTAAGATTATCTAAATATCTACATATTCATATGGATAGATATACATGCATACAATCATATATACAAGGTGCGGGGACATTCTGATCCATGTTCACACTATCAGATTGATCGCACGTGTTGCGTGCTGCACATTCACACTACAAATCTCCAGTTCCACAAACCCTCCCAGAAGTGCCCTATTACTGGAGTGAGATCTGGTGCCTGGAGTCATCGTCATTGTTAGCTTCGTGGACATGGTCCTAAGAGAACGGATGTGTGATTTGTGGAGCCTGATGCTGCCTGGTTCACTTCAAGGTCAGATGTGTTGAGATACTCTGGCACGTCGGAGAGCTCTTGTGCTTGTATCTCTTTTGGCTAGCTGAGTTACGGTCGCCTGCTGACCTCCCATTGACATGGCTGTTCCCCCCCCCCCCCCCCCCCGTGAAATACTGCTCGCTTGATGTTGTATTTCTTTGCACCGTTCTCTGTAAACGCCAGACTGCTGTGCCGGGAGATCCCCAGAGATCAGCAGTCGCTCAGAGAGATACTCCAGCCACTCCATCTGGCACCATCACTCCACATTCAAGGTCACAAGATCACACCCCCCCCCCCCCCCCCCCTTTCTCTCGTGTTTGGTGTGAACAACAACTGAACCTGATTGGCTGATTATATATGTGCATTCATGAGCAGGTGTGCAGGTGTACACTTGGGTAATATAGCTGCCTCTAAATGGATGCCGGGATGGGAGCACAATTCGGCATCTAAATTCGGAAACTCGACGTGTGCGTGTGTTGTAGTGTCAAGAAGTGTGTGTGTGTGTGTGTGTGTGTGTGTGTGTGTCTGTGTTTGAGCGGAGGGAAGTTCTGCAAGATCTGGAAACGACGCCATAACACCGGGGGGAATTACCGCAGTCACCCCGCAAATAATACGATATAATAAACAAATAACTAGTTTGGAGTTCCATAGTTGGACGTGCTTCGCGTCAGCGTCAGGGCTGCACCGCCCCTCTTGGGCTGCGCTAAGTGCCCAGTGGACGGGGGCCAGCCAGGCCATCGGGAAGAAGCGGAGGGGGTTATTTTTCCGTTCATTTCTTAAAGCCGAGCTCCCTCCGACAACACACACCGGACCGCTAGAAGCCGTCCAGATCGATGGATGGCTCACTTTGTGGCTGCGCAGTCTGCCAGGGGTTCCCCCCCTCTGCCCAGCCACCCCCCCCCCCCCCCCCCCGGTTCCTCTGCATCTCCGGTTCAGTTTTCGGTCAAGACAAATCCGGCTCAGCAGAAATAGTTTGGGAGGCTGGTGGTGCACTTGTTAAAAAGAGGAAAGCCTGTGGGGTGTTTTCAGAGTTTTAAAGGTTTGTGAATTGCATCGCTTGGCCTTGAATGACACGGGCTGTTTATGATTGACAGGTCTGATGCCCTATGATGAATGTCTTTAGTCTCCCAGAGCTACTTTAGAGTCCGCCCCCCCCCCCCCCCCCCCCCCCCATAGTGGGATGTGTGGGATGAGTTGAAGCCAGGCGATTTATTTTTCTCCGAGCTCACAAGATGTTCCAATATGCAAAACGAACACAGCAATTGGCCACTTTGGTTCTCTGCGGTGTAGACGCAGCGGCCTGACGCTGGGCGACCACTCTCACAACACGACGGTGTGATGTGTTTTGACTCACAGATGCTGTGACACAGATGGTGTCACCTGCACCGCTTTACACCAACACACGGGGAACCAGTGATTCACCAACAGCCTTGTCTTCTTTCTCCACTTACTTTGCATTGTGCGTGTGTGTGTGTGTATATATATATATATATAATATATATATATATATATATATATATATATATATATATATATATATATATATATATATATATACACAAACATAATATTAACAAGAATAGGATAAGTTACAACACACTGGATGGTAAGCAGCATCACCTCAAGGCCAACCAGCCGTGATGGCTCAGAAGTCTGTGGGGACGCCCAGTGTCCTGTGGACTGGGAAGGCCCAGTGTCCTGTGGACTGTGAAGACCCAGTGTCCTGTGGACTGGGAGCAGACTGGGGAGGCCCAGTGTCCTGTGGACTGGGAGCAGACTGTGAAGGCCCAGTGTCCTGTGGACTGGGAAGACCCAGTGTCCTGTGAACTGGGAGCAGACTGTGAAGGCCCAGTGTCCTGTGGACTGTGAAGGCCCAGTGTCCTGTGGACTGGGAGCAGACTGGGGAGGCCCAGTGTCCTGTGGACTGGGAGCAGACTGTGAAGGCCCAGTGTCCTGTGGACTGGGAGCAGACTGGGGAGGCCCAGTGTCCTGTGGACTGGGAGCAGACTGGGGAGGCCCAGTGTCCTGTGGACTGGGAGCAGACTGGGAAGACCCAGTGTCTTGTGGACTGTGAAGGCCCAGTGTCCTGTGGACTGGGAGCAGACTGGGAAGGCCCAGTGTCCTGTGGACTGGGAGCAGACTGGGGAGGCCCAGTGTCCTGTGGACTGGGAGCAGACTGGGAAGACCCAGTGTCCTGTGGACTGTGAAGGCCCAGTGTCCTGTGGACTGGGAGCAGACTGGGGAGACCCAGTGTCCTGTGGACTGGGAGCAGACTGGGAATACCCAGTGTCCTGTGGACTGGGAGCAGACTGGGGAGGCCCAGTGTCCTGTGGACTGGGAGCAGACTGGGGAGACCCAGTGTCCTGTGGACTGGGAGCAGACTGGGGAGGCCCAGTGTCCTGTGGACTGGGAGCAGACTGGGGAGGCCCAGTGTCCTGTGGACTGGGAGCAGACTGGGAGGCCCAGTGTCCTGTGGACTGGGAGCAGACTGGGGAGGCCCAGTGTCCTGTGGACTGGGGAGACCCAGTGTCCTGTGGACTGGGAGCAGAATAGGGAGGCCTGGTGTTGGGATCCTGACACTGGAGCCCCAACAGTCCCTGTGACTTTCCCTGGCGACTCTGAGAAGACAATTGGAGGTGTCCAAACAAAGACTTTTAGAAGCTATTGATTTTTTTTTTTTTGTCTCACCCCGAGTACAGGAGTGGCGGGTTGTTAGTCCTATCACCTTCATATTGTGAACGCATACAGACGCAAAAAGAAGAACCTTTTTGCCTTTTTGGCTGCATATACTGTTCACGTGAAGGCTTCTCTTGCTCTTTCTTCACAAATTCTTCCTAAAAAAAAAAAAAAAACGAGTTTCTCTGTGAAAATAATTTTTTCAGCGTTTGCAAAGCAAAATGTTACGCTGACAGACCACGCTAACGGTGCCCACTGTTGGGATGTGGTGTCCCCACCTCCAGGGCCATGCTGGCCCAAAGTTTCCCACCTTCGTGCCAACGTACATCATTCATCTAAATATCTGCAGTGTAATCACTTGTGCAGTAACCCTCCCTGATATTCTC